>CALYDF020003256.1:0-18953 GCA_944474145.2 Dicrocoelium dendriticum
TATCCCTGCACTCCACGACCGACGGTTTCGTCTTGGTTTAGACTCATCAGGTAGAGATAGCTGAGCTAGGAGTGGAACCCGAGGCATAGTGCTTGGCGGCTATCGCCATGATCACTAGGCCATTGAGTTCCGCGAGCAGTGTTTGACACAGCGGTTAGAAGTAGATTTTCGGGTTTTTTGGAGCACCCGCCGTGTGTCTTGGATTGCGACACGCAATCTCATTAGTGGCGGCGGTTGACTTGGAAGTCAGCCTCTGCCAAAGCGGTCACTGGGACCGTCACCGAAGTGGAGGGTTTCGGTGTGGCTCTCTCCTATCCCTGCACTCCACGACCGACGGTTTCGTCTTGGTTTAGACTCATCAGGTAGAGATAGCTGAGCTAGGAGTGGAACCCGAGGCATAGTGCTTGGCGGCTATCGCCATGATCACTAGGCCATTGAGTTCCGCGAGCAGTGTTTGACACAGCGGTTAGAAGTAGATTTTCGGGTTTTTTGGAGCACCCGCCGTGTGTCTTGGATTGCGACACGCAATCTCATTAATGGCGGCGGTTGACTTGGAAGTCAGCCTCTGCCAAAGCGGTCACTGGGACCGTCACCGAAGTGGAGGGTTTCGGTGTGGCTCTCTCCTATCCCTGCACTCCACGACCGACGGTTTCGTCTTGGTTTAGACTCATCAGGTAGAGATAGCTGAGCTAGGAGTGGAACCCGAGGCATAGTGCTTGGCGGCTATCGCCATGATCACTAGGCCATTGAGTTCCGCGAGCAGTGTTTGACACAGCGGTTAGAAGTAGATTTTCGGGTTTTTTGGAGCACCCGCCGTGTGTCTTGGATTGCGACACGCAATCTCATTAGTGGCGGCGGTTGACTTGGAAGTCAGCCTCTGCCAAAGCGGTCACTGGGACCGTCACCGAAGTGGAGGGTTTCGGTGTGGCTCTCTCCTATCCCTGCACTCCACGACCGACGGTTTCGTCTTGGTTTAGACTCATCAGGTAGAGATAGCTGAGCTAGGAGTGGAACCCGAGGCATAGTGCTTGGCGGCTATCGCCATGATCACTAGGCCATTGAGTTCCGCGAGCAGTGTTTGACACAGCGGTTAGAAGTAAATTTTCGGGTTTTTTGGAGCACCCGCCGTGTGTCTTGGATTGCGACACGCAATCTCATTAATGGCGGCGGTTGACTTGGAAGTCAGCCTCTGCCAAAGCGGTCACTGGGACCGTCACCGAAGTGGAGGGTTTCGGTGTGGCTCTCTCCTATCCCTGCACTCCACGACCGACGGTTTCGTCTTGGTTTAGACTCATCAGGTAGAGAGCTGAGCTAGGAGTGGAACCCGAGGCATAGTGCTTGGCGGCTATCGCCGTGATCACTAGGCCATTGAGTTCCGCGAGCAGTGTTTGACACAGCGGTTAGAAGTAGATTTTCGGGTTTTTTGGAGCACCCGCCGTGTGTCTTGGATTGCGACACGCAATCTCATTAATGGCGGCGGTTGACTTGGAAGTCAGCCTCTGCCAAAGCGGTCACTGGGACCGTCACCGAAGTGGAGGGTTTCGGTGTGGCTCTCTCCTATCCCTGCACTCCACGACCGACGGTTTCGTCTTGGTTTAGACTCATCAGGTAGAGATAGCTGAGCTAGGAGTGGAACCCGAGGCATAGTGCTTGGCGGCTATCGCCATGATCACTAGGCCATTGAGTTCCGCGAGCAGTGTTTGACACAGCGGTTAGAAGTAGAGTTTCGGGTTTTTTGGAGCACCCGCCGTGTGTCTTGGATTGCGACACGCAATCTCATTAGTGGCGGCGGTTGACTTGGAAGTCAGCCTCTGCCAAAACGGTCACTGGGACCGTCACCGAAGTGGAGGGTTTCGGTGTGGCTCTCTCCTATCCCTGCACTCCACGACCGACGGTTTCGTCTTGGTTTAGACTCATCAGGTAGAGATAGCTGAGCTAGGAGTGGAACCCGAGGCATAGTGCTTGGCGGCTATCGCCATGATCACTAGGCCATTGAGTTCCGCGAGCAGTGTTTGACACAGCGGTTAGAAGTAGATTTTCGGGTTTTTTGGAGCACCCGCCGTGTGTCTTGGATTGCGACACGCAATCTCATTAATGGCGGCGGTTGACTTGGAAGTCAGCCTCTGCCAAAGCGGTCACTGGGACCGTCACCGAAGTGGAGGGTTTCGGTGTGGCTCTCTCCTATCCCTGCACTCCACGACCGACGGTTTCGTCTTGGTTTAGACTCATCAGGTAGAGATAGCTGAGCTAGGAGTGGAACCCGAGGCATAGTGCTTGGCGGCTATCGCCATGATCACTAGGCCATTGAGTTCCGCGAGCAGTGTTTGACACAGCGGTTAGAAGTAGATTTTCGGGTTTTTTGGAGCACCCGCCGTGTGTCTTGGATTGCGACACGCAATCTCATTAGTGGCGGCGGTTGACTTGGAAGTCAGCCTCTGCCAAAGCGGTCACTGGGACCGTCACCGAAGTGGAGGGTTTCGGTGTGGCTCTCTCCTATCCCTGCACTCCACGACCGACGGTTTCGTCTTGGTTTAGACTCATCAGGTAGAGATAGCTGAGCTAGGAGTGGAACCCGAGGCATAGTGCTTGGCGGCTATCGCCATGATCACTAGGCCATTGAGTTCCGCGAGCAGTGTTTGACACAGCGGTTAGAAGTAGATTTTCGGGTTTTTTGGAGCACCCGCCGTGTGTCTTGGATTGCGACACGCAATCTCATTAGTGGCGGCGGTTGACTTGGAAGTCAGCCTCTGCCAAAGCGGTCACTGGGACCGTCACCGAAGTGGAGGGTTTCGGTGTGGCTCTCTCCTATCCCTGCACTCCACGACCGACGGTTTCGTCTTGGTTTAGACTCATCAGGTAGAGATAGCTGAGCTAGGAGTGGAACCCGAGGCATAGTGCTTGGCGGCTATCGCCATGATCACTAGGCCATTGAGTTCCGCGAGCAGTGTTTGACACAGCGGTTAGAAGTAGATTTTCGGGTTTTTTGGAGCACCCGCCGTGTGTCTTGGATTGCGACACGCAATCTCATTAGTGGCGGCGGTTGACTTGGAAGTCAGCCTCTGCCAAAGCGGTCACTGGGACCGTCACCGAAGTGGAGGGTTTCGGTGTGGCTCTCTCCTATCCCTGCACTCCACGACCGACGGTTTCGTCTTGGTTTAGACTCATCAGGTAGAGATAGCTGAGCTAGGAGTGGAACCCGAGGCATAGTGCTTGGCGGCTATCGCCATGATCACTAGGCCATTGAGTTCCGCGAGCAGTGTTTGACACAGCGGTTAGAAGTAGAATTTCGGGTTTTTTGGAGCACCCGCCGTGTGTCTTGGATTGCGACACGCAATCTCATTAGTGGCGGCGGTTGACTTGGAAGTCAGCCTCTGCCAAAGCGGTCACTGGGACCGTCACCGAAGTGGAGGGTTTCGGTGTGGCTCTCTCCTATCCCTGCACTCCACGACCGACGGTTTCGTCTTGGTTTAGACTCATCAGGTAGAGATAGCTGAGCTAGGAGTGGAACCCGAGGCATAGTGCTTGGCGGCTATCGCCATGATCACTAGGCCATTGAGTTCCGCGAGCAGTGTTTGACACAGCGGTTAGAAGTAGAATTTCGGGTTTTTTGGAGCACCCGCCGTGTGTCTTGGATTGCGACACGCAATCTCATTAGTGGCGGCGGTTGACTTGGAAGTCAGCCTCTGCCAAAGCGGTCACTGGGACCGTCACCGAAGTGGAGGGTTTCGGTGTGGCTCTCTCCTATCCCTGCACTCCACGACCGACGGTTTCGTCTTGGTTTAGACTCATCAGGTAGAGATAGCTGAGCTAGGAGTGGAACCCGAGGCATAGTGCTTGGCGGCTATCGCCATGATCACTAGGCCATTGAGTTCCGCGAGCAGTGTTTGACACAGCGGTTAGAAGTAGAATTTCGGGTTTTTTGGAGCACCCGCCGTGTGTCTTGGATTGCGACACGCAATCTCATTAGTGGCGGCGGTTGACTTGGAAGTCAGCCTCTGCCAAAGCGGTCACTGGGACCGTCACCGAAGTGGAGGGTTTCGGTGTGGCTCTCTCCTATCCCTGCACTCCACGACCGACGGTTTCGTCTTGATTTAGACTCATCAGGTAGAGATAGCTGAGCTAGGAGTGGAACCCGAGGCATAGTGCTTGGCGGCTATCGCCATGATCACTAGGCCATTGAGTTCCGCGAGCAGTGTTTGACACAGCGGTTAGAAGTAGAATTTCGGGTTTTTTGGAGCACCCGCCGTGTGTCTTGGATTGCGACACGCAATCTCATTAGTGGCGGCGGTTGACTTGGAAGTCAGCCTCTGCCAAAGCGGTCACTGGGACCGTCACCGAAGTGGAGGGTTTCGGTGTGGCTCTCTCCTATCCCTGCACTCCACGACCGACGGTTTCGTCTTGATTTAGACTCATCAGGTAGAGATAGCTGAGCTAGGAGTGGAACCCGAGGCATAGTGCTTGGCGGCTATCGCCATGATCACTAGGCCATTGAGTTCCGCGAGCAGTGTTTGACACAGCGGTTAGAAGTAGAGTTTCGGGTTTTTTGGAGCACCCGCCGTGTGTCTTGGATTGCGACACGCAATCTCATTAGTGGCGGCGGTTGACTTGGAAGTCAGCCTCTGCCAAAGCGGTCACTGGGACCGTCACCGAAGTGGAGGGTTTCGGTGTGGCTCTCTCCTATCCCTGCACTCCACGACCGACGGTTTCGTCTTGATTTAGACTCATCAGGTAGAGATAGCTGAGCTAGGAGTGGAACCCGAGGCATAGTGCTTGGCGGCTATCGCCATGATCACTAGGCCATTGAGTTCCGCGAGCAGTGTTTGACACAGCGGTTAGAAGTAGAATTTCGGGTTTTTTGGAGCACCCGCCGTGTGTCTTGGATTGCGACACGCAATCTCATTAGTGGCGGCGGTTGACTTGGAAGTCAGCCTCTGCCAAAGCGGTCACTGGGACCGTCACCGAAGTGGAGGGTTTCGGTGTGGCTCTCTCCTATCCCTGCACTCCACGACCGACGGTTTCGTCTTGATTTAGACTCATCAGGTAGAGATAGCTGAGCTAGGAGTGGAACCCGAGGCATAGTGCTTGGCGGCTATCGCCATGATCACTAGGCCATTGAGTTCCGCGAGCAGTGTTTGACACAGCGGTTAGAAGTAGAGTTTCGGGTTTTTTGGAGCACCCGCCGTGTGTCTTGGATTGCGACACGCAATCTCATTAGTGGCGGCGGTTGACTTGGAAGTCAGCCTCTGCCAAAGCGGTCACTGGGACCGTCACCGAAGTGGAGGGTTTCGGTGTGGCTCTCTCCTATCCCTGCACTCCACGACCGACGGTTTCGTCTTGGTTTAGACTCATCAGGTAGAGATAGCTGAGCTAGGAGTGGAACCCGAGGCATAGTGCTTGGCGGCTATCGCCATGATCACTAGGCCATTGAGTTCCGCGAGCAGTGTTTGACACAGCGGTTAGAAGTAGAATTTCGGGTTTTTTGGAGCACCCGCCGTGTGTCTTGGATTGCGACACGCAATCTCATTAGTGGCGGCGGTTGACTTGGAAGTCAGCCTCTGCCAAAGCGGTCACTGGGACCGTCACCGAAGTGGAGGGTTTCGGTGTGGCTCTCTCCTATCCCTGCACTCCACGACCGACGGTTTCGTCTTGATTTAGACTCATCAGGTAGAGATAGCTGAGCTAGGAGTGGAACCCGAGGCATAGTGCTTGGCGGCTATCGCCATGATCACTAGGCCATTGAGTTCCGCGAGCAGTGTTTGACACAGCGGTTAGAAGTAGAGTTTCGGGTTTTTTGGAGCACCCGCCGTGTGTCTTGGATTGCGACACGCAATCTCATTAGTGGCGGCGGTTGACTTGGAAGTCAGCCTCTGCCAAAGCGGTCACTGGGACCGTCACCGAAGTGGAGGGTTTCGGTGTGGCTCTCTCCTATCCCTGCACTCCACGACCGACGGTTTCGTCTTGATTTAGACTCATCAGGTAGAGATAGCTGAGCTAGGAGTGGAACCCGAGGCATAGTGCTTGGCGGCTATCGCCATGATCACTAGGCCATTGAGTTCCGCGAGCAGTGTTTGACACAGCGGTTAGAAGTAGATTTTCGGGTTTTTTGGAGCACCCGCCGTGTGTCTTGGATTGCGACACGCAATCTCATTAGTGGCGGCGGTTGACTTGGAAGTCAGCCTCTGCCAAAGCGGTCACTGGGACCGTCACCGAAGTGGAGGGTTTCGGTGTGGCTCTCTCCTATCCCTGCACTCCACGACCGACGGTTTCGTCTTGGTTTAGACTCATCAGGTAGAGATAGCTGAGCTAGGAGTGGAACCCGAGGCATAGTGCTTGGCGGCTATCGCCATGATCACTAGGCCATTGAGTTCCGCGAGCAGTGTTTGACACAGCGGTTAGAAGTAGATTTTCGGGTTTTTTGGAGCACCCGCCGTGTGTCTTGGATTGCGACACGCAATCTCATTAGTGGCGGCGGTTGACTTGGAAGTCAGCCTCTGCCAAAGCGGTCACTGGGACCGTCACCGAAGTGGAGGGTTTCGGTGTGGCTCTCTCCTATCCCTGCACTCCACGACCGACGGTTTCGTCTTGGTTTAGACTCATCAGGTAGAGATAGCTGAGCTAGGAGTGGAACCCGAGGCATAGTGCTTGGCGGCTATCGCCATGATCACTAGGCCATTGAGTTCCGCGAGCAGTGTTTGACACAGCGGTTAGAAGTAGATTTTCGGGTTTTTTGGAGCACCCGCCGTGTGTCTTGGATTGCGACACGCAATCTCATTAGTGGCGGCGGTTGACTTGGAAGTCAGCCTCTGCCAAAGCGGTCACTGGGACCGTCACCGAAGTGGAGGGTTTCGGTGTGGCTCTCTCCTATCCCTGCACTCCACGACCGACGGTTTCGTCTTGATTTAGACTCATCAGGTAGAGATAGCTGAGCTAGGAGTGGAACCCGAGGCATAGTGCTTGGCGGCTATCGCCATGATCACTAGGCCATTGAGTTCCGCGAGCAGTGTTTGACACAGCGGTTAGAAGTAGATTTTCGGGTTTTTTGGAGCACCCGCCGTGTGTCTTGGATTGCGACACGCAATCTCATTAGTGGCGGCGGTTGACTTGGAAGTCAGCCTCTGCCAAAGCGGTCACTGGGACCGTCACCGAAGTGGAGGGTTTCGGTGTGGCTCTCTCCTATCCCTGCACTCCACGACCGACGGTTTCGTCTTGGTTTAGACTCATCAGGTAGAGATAGCTGAGCTAGGAGTGGAACCCGAGGCATAGTGCTTGGCGGCTATCGCCATGATCACTAGGCCATTGAGTTCCGCGAGCAGTGTTTGACACAGCGGTTAGAAGTAGATTTTCGGGTTTTTTGGAGCACCCGCCGTGTGTCTTGGATTGCGACACGCAATCTCATTAGTGGCGGCGGTTGACTTGGAAGTCAGCCTCTGCCAAAGCGGTCACTGGGACCGTCACCGAAGTGGAGGGTTTCGGTGTGGCTCTCTCCTATCCCTGCACTCCACGACCGACGGTTTCGTCTTGGTTTAGACTCATCAGGTAGAGATAGCTGAGCTAGGAGTGGAACCCGAGGCATAGTGCTTGGCGGCTATCGCCATGATCACTAGGCCATTGAGTTCCGCGAGCAGTGTTTGACACAGCGGTTAGAAGTAGATTTTCGGGTTTTTTGGAGCACCCGCCGTGTGTCTTGGATTGCGACACGCAATCTCATTAATGGCGGCGGTTGACTTGGAAGTCAGCCTCTGCCAAAGCGGTCACTGGGACCGTCACCGAAGTGGAGGGTTTCGGTGTGGCTCTCTCCTATCCCTGCACTCCACGACCGACGGTTTCGTCTTGGTTTAGACTCATCAGGTAGAGATAGCTGAGCTAGGAGTGGAACCCGAGGCATAGTGCTTGGCGGCTATCGCCATGATCACTAGGCCATTGAGTTCCGCGAGCAGTGTTTGACACAGCGGTTAGAAGTAGATTTTCGGGTTTTTTGGAGCACCCGCCGTGTGTCTTGGATTGCGACACGCAATCTCATTAGTGGCGGCGGTTGACTTGGAAGTCAGCCTCTGCCAAAGCGGTCACTGGGACCGTCACCGAAGTGGAGGGTTTCGGTGTGGCTCTCTCCTATCCCTGCACTCCACGACCGACGGTTTCGTCTTGGTTTAGACTCATCAGGTAGAGATAGCTGAGCTAGGAGTGGAACCCGAGGCATAGTGCTTGGCGGCTATCGCCATGATCACTAGGCCATTGAGTTCCGCGAGCAGTGTTTGACACAGCGGTTAGAAGTAGATTTTCGGGTTTTTTGGAGCACCCGCCGTGTGTCTTGGATTGCGACACGCAATCTCATTAGTGGCGGCGGTTGACTTGGAAGTCAGCCTCTGCCAAAGCGGTCACTGGGACCGTCACCGAAGTGGAGGGTTTCGGTGTGGCTCTCTCCTATCCCTGCACTCCACGACCGACGGTTTCGTCTTGGTTTAGACTCATCAGGTAGAGATAGCTGAGCTAGGAGTGGAACCCGAGGCATAGTGCTTGGCGGCTATCGCCATGATCACTAGGCCATTGAGTTCCGCGAGCAGTGTTTGACACAGCGGTTAGAAGTAGATTTTCGGGTTTTTTGGAGCACCCGCCGTGTGTCTTGGATTGCGACACGCAATCTCATTAATGGCGGCGGTTGACTTGGAAGTCAGCCTCTGCCAAAGCGGTCACTGGGACCGTCACCGAAGTGGAGGGTTTCGGTGTGGCTCTCTCCTATCCCTGCACTCCACGACCGACGGTTTCGTCTTGGTTTAGACTCATCAGGTAGAGATAGCTGAGCTAGGAGTGGAACCCGAGGCATAGTGCTTGGCGGCTATCGCCATGATCACTAGGCCATTGAGTTCCGCGAGCAGTGTTTGACACAGCGGTTAGAAGTAGATTTTCGGGTTTTTTGGAGCACCCGCCGTGTGTCTTGGATTGCGACACGCAATCTCATTAATGGCGGCGGTTGACTTGGAAGTCAGCCTCTGCCAAAGCGGTCACTGGGACCGTCACCGAAGTGGAGGGTTTCGGTGTGGCTCTCTCCTATCCCTGCACTCCACGACCGACGGTTTCGTCTTGGTTTAGACTCATCAGGTAGAGATAGCTGAGCTAGGAGTGGAACCCGAGGCATAGTGCTTGGCGGCTATCGCCATGATCACTAGGCCATTGAGTTCCGCGAGCAGTGTTTGACACAGCGGTTAGAAGTAGATTTTCGGGTTTTTTGGAGCACCCGCCGTGTGTCTTGGATTGCGACACGCAATCTCATTAATGGCGGCGGTTGACTTGGAAGTCAGCCTCTGCCAAAGCGGTCACTGGGACCGTCACCGAAGTGGAGGGTTTCGGTGTGGCTCTCTCCTATCCCTGCACTCCACGACCGACGGTTTCGTCTTGGTTTAGACTCATCAGGTAGAGATAGCTGAGCTAGGAGTGGAACCCGAGGCATAGTGCTTGGCGGCTATCGCCATGATCACTAGGCCATTGAGTTCCGCGAGCAGTGTTTGACACAGCGGTTAGAAGTAGATTTTCGGGTATTTTGGAGCACCCGCCGTGTGTCTTGGATTGCGACACGCAATCTCATTAGTGGCGGCGGTTGACTTGGAAGTCAGCCTCTGCCAAAGCGGTCACTGGGACCGTCACCGAAGTGGAGGGTTTCGGTGTGGCTCTCTCCTATCCCTGCACTCCACGACCGACGGTTTCGTCTTGATTTAGACTCATCAGGTAGAGATAGCTGAGCTAGGAGTGGAACCCGAGGCATAGTGCTTGGCGGCTATCGCCATGATCACTAGGCCATTGAGTTCCGCGAGCAGTGTTTGACACAGCGGTTAGAAGTAGATTTTCGGGTTTTTTGGAGCACCCGCCGTGTGTCTTGGATTGCGACACGCAATCTCATTAGTGGCGGCGGTTGACTTGGAAGTCAGCCTCTGCCAAAGCGGTCACTGGGACCGTCACCGAAGTGGAGGGTTTCGGTGTGGCTCTCTCCTATCCCTGCACTCCACGACCGACGGTTTCGTCTTGGTTTAGACTCATCAGGTAGAGATAGCTGAGCTAGGAGTGGAACCCGAGGCATAGTGCTTGGCGGCTATCGCCATGATCACTAGGCCATTGAGTTCCGCGAGCAGTGTTTGACACAGCGGTTAGAAGTAGAATTTCGGGTTTTTTGGAGCACCCGCCGTGTGTCTTGGATTGCGACACGCAATCTCATTAATGGCGGCGGTTGACTTGGAAGTCAGCCTCTGCCAAAGCGGTCACTGGGACCGTCACCGAAGTGGAGGGTTTCGGTGTGGCTCTCTCCTATCCCTGCACTCCACGACCGACGGTTTCGTCTTGGTTTAGACTCATCAGGTAGAGATAGCTGAGCTAGGAGTGGAACCCGAGGCATAGTGCTTGGCGGCTATCGCCATGATCACTAGGCCATTGAGTTCCGCGAGCAGTGTTTGACACAGCGGTTAGAAGTAGATTTTCGGGTTTTTTGGAGCACCCGCCGTGTGTCTTGGATTGCGACACGCAATCTCATTAATGGCGGCGGTTGACTTGGAAGTCAGCCTCTGCCAAAGCGGTCACTGGGACCGTCACCGAAGTGGAGGGTTTCGGTGTGGCTCTCTCCTATCCCTGCACTCCACGACCGACGGTTTCGTCTTGATTTAGACTCATCAGGTAGAGATAGCTGAGCTAGGAGTGGAACCCGAGGCATAGTGCTTGGCGGCTATCGCCATGATCACTAGGCCATTGAGTTCCGCGAGCAGTGTTTGACACAGCGGTTAGAAGTAGATTTTCGGGTTTTTTGGAGCACCCGCCGTGTGTCTTGGATTGCGACACGCAATCTCATTAGTGGCGGCGGTTGACTTGGAAGTCAGCCTCTGCCAAAACGGTCACTAGGACCGTCACCGAAGTGGAGGGTTTCGGTGTGGCTCTCTCCTATCCCTGCACTCCACGACCGACGGTTTCGTCTTGGTTTAGACTCATCAGGTAGAGATAGCTGAGCTAGGAGTGGAACCCGAGGCATAGTGCTTGGCGGCTATCGCCATGATCACTAGGCCATTGAGTTCCGCGAGCCGTGTTTGACACAGCGGTTAGAAGTAGATTTTCGGGTTTTTTGGAGCACCCGCCGTGTGTCTTGGATTGCGACACGCAATCTCATTAGTGGCGGCGGTTGACTTGGAAGTCAGCCTCTGCCAAAGCGGTCACTGGGACCGTCACCGAAGTGGAGGGTTTTGGTGTGGCTCTCTCCTATCCCTGCACTCCACGACCGACGGTTTCGTCTTGGTTTAGACTCATCAGGTAGAGATAGCTGAGCTAGGAGTGGAACCCGAGGCATAGTGCTTGGCGGCTATCGCCATGATCACTAGGCCATTGAGTTCCGCGAGCAGTGTTTGACACAGCGGTTAGAAGTAGATTTTCGGGTTTTTTGGAGCACCCGCCGTGTGTCTTGGATTGCGACACGCAATCTCATTAATGGCGGCGGTTGACTTGGAAGTCAGCCTCTGCCAAAGCGGTCACTGGGACCGTCACCGAAGTGGAGGGTTTCGGTGTGGCTCTCTCCTATCCCTGCACTCCACGACCGACGGTTTCGTCTTGGTTTAGACTCATCAGGTAGAGATAGCTGAGCTAGGAGTGGAACCCGAGGCATAGTGCTTGGCGGCTATCGCCATGATCACTAGGCCATTGAGTTCCGCGAGCAGTGTTTGACACAGCGATTAGAAGTAGATTTTCGGGTTTTTTGGAGCACCCGCCGTGTGTCTTGGATTGCGACACGCAATCTCATTAATGGCGGCGGTTGACTTGGAAGTCAGCCTCTGCCAAAGCGGTCACTGGGACCGTCACCGAAGTGGAGGGTTTCGGTGTGGCTCTCTCCTATCCCTGCACTCCACGACCGACGGTTTCGTCTTGGTTTAGACTCATCAGGTAGAGATAGCTGAGCTAGGAGTGGAACCCGAGGCATAGTGCTTGGCGGCTATCGCCATGATCACTAGGCCATTGAGTTCCGCGAGCAGTGTTTGACACAGCGGTTAGAAGTAGATTTTCGGGTTTTTTGGAGCACCCGCCGTGTGTCTTGGATTGCGACACGCAATCTCATTAATGGCGGCGGTTGACTTGGAAGTCAGCCTCTGCCAAAGCGGTCACTGGGACCGTCACCGAAGTGGAGGGTTTCGGTGTGGCTCTCTCCTATCCCTGCACTCCACGACCGACGGTTTCGTCTTGGTTTAGACTCATCAGGTAGAGATAGCTGAGCTAGGAGTGGAACCCGAGGCATAGTGCTTGGCGGCTATCGCCATGATCACTAGGCCATTGAGTTCCGCGAGCAGTGTTTGACACAGCGGTTAGAAGTAGATTTTCGGGTTTTTTGGAGCACCCGCCGTGTGTCTTGGATTGCGACACGCAATCTCATTAATGGCGGCGGTTGACTTGGAAGTCAGCCTCTGCCAAAGCGGTCACTGGGACCGTCACCGAAGTGGAGGGTTTCGGTGTGGCTCTCTCCTATCCCTGCACTCCACGACCGACGGTTTCGTCTTGGTTTAGACTCATCAGGTAGAGATAGCTGAGCTAGGAGTGGAACCCGAGGCATAGTGCTTGGCGGCTATCGCCATGATCACTAGGCCATTGAGTTCCGCGAGCAGTGTTTGACACAGCGGTTAGAAGTAGATTTTCGGGTTTTTTGGAGCACCCGCCGTGTGTCTTGGATTGCGACACGCAATCTCATTAATGGCGGCGGTTGACTTGGAAGTCAGCCTCTGCCAAAGCGGTCACTGGGACCGTCACCGAAGTGGAGGGTTTCGGTGTGGCTCTCTCCTATCCCTGCACTCCACGACCGACGGTTTCGTCTTGGTTTAGACTCATCAGGTAGAGATAGCTGAGCTAGGAGTGGAACCCGAGGCATAGTGCTTGGCGGCTATCGCCATGATAACTAGGCCATTGAGTTCCGCGAGCAGTGTTTGACACAGCGGTTAGAAGTAGATTTTCGGGTTTTTTGGAGCACCCGCCGTGTGTCTTGGATTGCGACACGCAATCTCATTAATGGCGGCGGTTGACTTGGAAGTCAGCCTCTGCCAAAGCGGTCACTGGGACCGTCACCGAAGTGGAGGGTTTCGGTGTGGCTCTCTCCTATCCCTGCACTCCACGACCGACGGTTTCGTCTTGGTTTAGACTCATCAGGTAGAGATAGCTGAGCTAGGAGTGGAACCCGAGGCATAGTGCTTGGCGGCTATCGCCATGATCACTAGGCCATTGAGTTCCGCGAGCAGTGTTTGACACAGCGGTTAGAAGTAGATTTTCGGGTTTTTTGGAGCACCCGCCGTGTGTCTTGGATTGCGACACGCAATCTCATTAATGGCGGCGGTTGACTTGGAAGTCAGCCTCTGCCAAAGCGGTCACTGGGACCGTAAACAGAGCTGGGCTTCCGTGTTTAATCGGGTCGCATATGCTATTTGTGTGGATAAAGAAAGATAGTGGACACAGCACGCTTCCCTGGACGACGCTGCTGGTTATTGGTCTTAGCGTGACGTATTGCTGAAAGCTTAAAACTACCAGGGTGCGAAAGCTTACTTATGAGACGAACTAAGTAAGCAGAGGGTCTCCAGTGCTATTAGATTCTATACATTTTTACAGGCAACTTCACGCATAGTGCTAATAAGTTAGCTTGTTAAAAATCAAAATAACGTGTTGTTCATTCAAGTTCACGCGCGCATCAATTCATTCTCTCCCTGAGGGGTTACATGCACGCACTATCAGTGACACTCTCATTGGTCATGGGACATTAGCCAATGGGACTCCCTGGATGTAAGCACAGGGCTAGATGTATGCGTCTATGGGGACAGGTATGCTCCCGAGTAGGTTGACACATTGGTGTTAACGGAAGGCAGACAGGGATGAGAGTGTCAGTGCTAGGGGTTACCAACTGTACACCTGACTGTAGCTGGTCAACTTAGGATGAGGTGTTTGAATGTTCTCCCACAGCACCAGTTTAACAGATCCTTTGTCGGAAAGAGTTAACATTGGTTCGTATTCTGACCCGGCCACTAACCGGTGTCCTTGTGACAAATTTCTAGCGCTTGTCCGAGCAGTCCGTAACGTAGGAACGCAAAATATGTACTCGGTCCAAGGTGCACAGTACCAGTGGCACATTGAAGCTCCAGTTTAATAGCAACCACGGTCGAAACAATATACCGCATGAAAATAATAATAATAATGATAAACCATACACCGCATGGATGAAACAATAATACTAGCAATGTTTCTCATTAAGTGCAAAGCTGTGACAACCTTTGGCACGGAACATTTGGGCACCGATGATGTCATGCTCTTATAAGAGCAATACCGCGTTATCTTCTTATATTTGGCTACATTCCTGGCAAGATATTTGTCCCATATGGTTGTCCTATGTGATGGTAGGAGTCAAATTTGCAATTCGCGTATGTTGTGTACACTGAGAACTAATTACATTTGCGCGAAATGGTGGCCTAACACACATTGGACGTTATCTGGGCTTGCATTGAATGGATGTTCATATGATCCTCCCTACGAAAATAACGACATAATAGTGTCCAGGTAGAGGTAGCTTCGCAAGTTACTGCGAAAGGTTTGCACAGTCTTACACGACCTGATGGTGAATGACAGGCGATTCCACAGAGAAGCATATATGTTGAGACGAAAGTTGGACCGCAAAGTTGTCCTGCATCGTATTGTAATCAGGCTAAGATCATTGTTATTTAGGCCTCGCGTATAATTGTGCGTTATGTTAGGGTCAATCGACTGCAATGGATATTGCCATGAATCAGATTGTGCTACAGTCTCAAGTTATATTTTAGTCTTCGTAGCCAAAGCGGATCAAGATGAAGTTTCTTGCATTGCTCCCGAGAGTTTATGATAGCATTTCTTCCCAATACATGTTTAGTGAATGATCGTTGAAGGTTTTCTATCGAGCGTCTGTCTGATTTTCTCATATTGCCTCAGAT
The DNA here is from genome assembly GCA_944474145.2 of Dicrocoelium dendriticum. Taxonomy (NCBI): domain Eukaryota; kingdom Metazoa; phylum Platyhelminthes; class Trematoda; order Plagiorchiida; family Dicrocoeliidae; genus Dicrocoelium; species Dicrocoelium dendriticum. Next base: position 14,952 of record CALYDF020003256.1, read on the forward strand.
TACAATGTGATACTCTAGGATGGAAAGATTAAGAAGTTTAAATAGTCCGACTGTACCTGTGATTGTATGCATGTTGTGAGAGATGTTAGCGAAGGTCTGTCTGGCTCATGCTATCTGGTATTCAAACTGTCCTAAGAACATGAAGGCAGAATAATATCCGATTCCAGGGTCATGGGTAGACCGTTGTACAAACCTGCGTTCGCTGTTACGTGCGAAAGATACTTCGGGTATCAAGCGACCACTACATATGATACCTGACTGTTGTGCTTAAAACGTCATCATCCACTCGTCGCACCAAGTTTTAAGAGAAGGAATGTGTCCATGAATGAGTGGTAGTACATCCGGAAGCTCAACTCGTCGGTCCTTGTGGACAAACATTATATCATCAACAAATATAAACGGCACACCATGGTTGTTAACCAAACTGCTGCTATTGACATAAAGAAGGGAAAGCAATGTACTGAGCGCAAATGCTTGTTTAAATCCGCTGGTAATTGGATGCGGGAAAGAGCAATATTCGCCTAAGGGGACTAGTTTAGCGGGGCCGTTCATGTGTGATAATAACCAACCCATTAATGTGTTCCAGACATCAAAGAAATCTATCTGAATCGGTAATTCTTTGCAAGGCGCCTGATCGGATGTTTTCTGCATGTCCAAGCATAGATTAAATAAGACATCTTTTCAGTTATTATAGTCTGGTTTGTAATTCATGTAATGCAACTACGAGAATGTGTACGCCTGCTAGTCATGGAAACAATTTTAGGACCCGCCAACCAGCTGAAGTGAGTTGGTGAAATTCCGCACGCTTTTATACCAATTTCACGAATAATCTGGCTAATATGGGGTTGGTTTTGCTTAGCCTGTAATTGTCAATCTTCTGTTTCGCGCAGCCCATGTGGCGAGGGCTGATGAATGAAGATTTCTAGTGATCTGCAAACTATTTGGATCCCACGGAATTGGAAAACATATACAAAAGGAGCATTGACATATCAGGCACTCCTAATTTCATGGCGGACGGGGGGATGCCATCAGCTTCCAGCATGGAGGAATGCTGATTAGAATGTATTGCTTCGTAAATATTTCAGAGAGCAATAGCATTTTACATGGAGCCTTAATGTAACTGTAGCGTTGGTCTTATGATTCCTGTAGGTTTAGAAGAACGAGCTAAATGCTTCACAGATGGCGCCTGGATATCATCCATCAATTCGGTTATCAATGAAAAGCATTTGCTGGTTCTTCGATGGAAAAATCTGACCAGCTCTTTTGCTTTACATGTCATTCGTATGGTTGCTCGCTCTTCATGTGTTCTCCCCATCAATTGTAACTGCATGCTTTCAGAGATGAGTCGGTGCATCTGTGGAATCATTGTAAAATATCCTGCCCTGTTTTAGCGCGTGATCGGTTTGCTAGATTTCTGACTGATCGAACGTTCGGCCGCATCTTTTTATAGGTCACTTATTCATTTTTCGTTTGCAGCAACCAGGGTTTTGGCTTGTTGAAACTAATGATAGAAGTGCGCTATGGATGTGCATACGTTGTTAGTAAAGAAAGAAGGCATCTCAATCGCAGGACCAGATTGTTTGGCGGAAGGGTTTCCAGTTAATACTGCGGCTGGTGTAGTAGGAAGGAGGTATTTGTTTGGTGGCCATTGAAACAGTGAATGTTAAGAGCACTAGGTTTCCGTCGCTACCACGGATGCTCTCTGAATCGTCGCTTTGTACGTTGTTCATACCCGATGTAAACACCACGACTATGTTCGTCAACCTAGTTGGTATAGTAACCCACTGTGTCCAACTAACTCTAACTGAATAAATGAAGGCTCTGTGTATAGAGAAGAAGTTCGGAGAAGACCGGTGTATCTATGGTAGGTTAAGACCATCATGCTTTCCGAAATAGTGTGACGTCCATAGACTGGGATCTGCAAGAGTGCACCATGGCTGTTGGCGGTATCGCCTCCATGACAACAACGTATCCCTGGGCCTCATGCTTGACCCATTTGATGGCAATAAAAGGGACGGCAACTACAGGGCTACGCAGTTAGTGTTTGGATGTTCACTGCGAGCACACAGAATGCAGAGACGAGGTCATTACGTGTATCACTCCTCGGAGGTGAGGGAAAGAATACTGCAAACGTATGAGGAAGGGAAGGCTTGGAAAACCGTTACTTCCTTGCTGCTGCTGAATGTGCGTGGGTACTGCAGTCGAATAAGCATGCTGGAATCAGCAGCCGAAGGGGCAACACAGGGGATACATCGCCGATCTCTGACAGGAAGCCAAGTGAATGCTCGCGTAGAATGAATTTCGAAAGAGCCCACCAACACCTTATCCTCGCTTTGTCTGAGGCTGAAAACAGGATACGACTTAGAGGTGAGCGCCACCACGGTGTCCAGATATGTGGACGGGCACCTTTTAACCCTGATAAAGTTGCATAAAATCCCAGATCAAGGAACACATTGGAGAACAAAACGCGATGCAGGCTGTTGGTCTTGATACTGCTACCATTATAGGCGGAAGGAAGAGAATGCTTTTGGAAAGATAAGACAAATTTCAAGCTCTTTTGCTCTAGTATTAGGGGTCGCTCAAGGCGTGGGAGTCATGCTCACTCTACCTTGGCGAACAGTCGCGGCCAGAATGTGCACGTGGTTGGCGCGATTACGAGGGACGCATTGATAGGTTTTGCGGTTATGCGTAGCAGCTACAACAAACGGCGGTGTGCGCAATGGGTTGGAGAATAACTGGATGCCCAGGATTCGTATTTAATCAAACAGTGCATTCCGATTAATAACAATGCACAGTGCCACACGGACCTGGACAACGCCTTCCAGGAGGGAAGTTTTCGAACAAAAAGGCTGCCACGGTTAGCGTCATACTCTTCGTCGCTGCAAACGCTTGACGGATAATGGGGTGTTATCAGGGCTGAGATGAAGAACGCAATGAGGTCCAGGTATGGCGAAACGCTGAGAACAAATCCGGAATGTCTTCTGGTCTACAGTGAGTGGTTCATAAGATTGCTGGAAAAGGTGTTAGATGAAGCGTCTGGATGTGTTACGTCCCATCACTGCGAGTATATGGAGCGACATGTCACCAGGAATTACGGACGCGCAATTCATTAGCTTAATTTAAAAAAGTACGGTCCATTGAATAAATCTTTATTCTTTAAAATAGTTGGCACTTTGCTCGGATGGATAGGAGGGGACCAGGTGTATAAAAGGCTTTGCATGGTGGATACAGAGCAGTATGTGTCCTTAAATAGTTGCGGCTATTTGTTGCTGTTGTCACCCCTGTCGGTGTTGGAAGAGCAGATAATTGATGCTGTTGATTGTGACACAGCGGAGAAGTAAATTGTGTTGTACAGGGTGCCTAAGTCGGTGGAAGGCTCACAGGTGGCATTACGTCTGTGAAGGTTGGGCATGTATTATTTGTGCAGCGGCCCAAAGGCGATATAGAGCAATTAGCGGACACCACACACAAGATACCGTGGCAGGAGACAGGCGATTGTCAGTCATCTGCCGCATTCGAATATCGGTGCATGGGAAAACCTTGGTAATTTGTGTGTACTCAAGTGGTCCACGCGCCTACGGAAGATCAGTGGGCGATCACGATTTCAAAGAACTGGACGTTAGGTGCGGAGCATCAACTGCAGATGAACCTTAGTTCCCGTGAAACATATAACAGGCCTTCACGGAATTTCCGATTGCGAAAGTAGTATAACAGGTCAATAGATGCAATGCCGACCTTCCGCAGCACTTCGTTAATGATTTGTTCATTGAATTATTCATCTATCTTGGTTGCTGCGGAATCTAGGATGCTATATGCGCTACTGAGAGCGTTTGAAGTACATGCAATTCAGAATATCGTTTTCGAAGTTGATACAGCGTGGTCAGATCGTGTGTGCTATGGGGGCACTGAGAAACAGATTGAGTTTCCTTCATGTGCTAGCGGGAGTAATGCTGTTTCTTTTCATGCATGTGGCTTGTCTGTCGAGTTACACGGTAAATGCTG
>CALYDF020003257.1:0-15087 GCA_944474145.2 Dicrocoelium dendriticum
TAAGTTGTACAGACCAGTGTATCTGCGAAGGCAAAGCGGCGCAAGATAAAGAAATCCATCAGTACAACCAAACCCAAGCTAAGAGATGTAACGGTGGGCTCTGTCGATACTCCGTCCCAGGAGACGAAGGCAGAAAACCCTTCTACCTCATTGCCGAAATCCTTCTCCTGTGCATCTGCTTTTCCTACTAAGGAGGATATGAACTCAAGCGCTGCGCCGGCCACTGCTACGGTGACGCGTGCCGTGCACACCCCTCGTCATAGTGATGCATTTACGGACAGCAGCGTTATGTTTAGGAATATCTCGGAGTCCTCTGCGACTTTTCCGAAAGATCGCATGCTTGACGGCCTTCATTGGTTCAAAATTTGCATTTCTAAACTACTTCCACCCGGGTTTCCTGGGGTTACTGTTAGAAAACGTACTAGGCTTGGAAACATATCGGGTGATAGTACTAAGTGTAGACCCCGTCTACTACGCGTGGTACTATCTACACCGGAGGAGCGCCAAGCTCTTTTACGCTTCGCCTTTAAACTAAAGGGTTCCGGAGTGGGTATACAGCCGGATCTACATTTGGCAGATAGGATAAGGCTTAAGGAAGCCATCAAAAACAAAGCGCGTCGCGAAGCTGGCGAGAAAGGTTTATGTTTGGTGGGTTTTCGGGTGGTGAGCCGACGGTCCACTTCCGCCCTACCAGAGCCCATTCTGGTAGCACACGACCCGGGGTTCTCCATACCAAACGTTTTCACATAGTTTTTATTAATGTGCGTAGCCTGCGAAACAAGATGTGTGAAGTAGGGGCCCTAATAGACCACTCCCATCTTGATGTACTCGCGTTCACTGAGACCTGGTTGTCTTCTGACGTCATGGACAGTGAATTATACGTTCCGGGCTACGCAATACTGGCGATGGTGTCGCCTTGTATATCAGATGTAGTGTAAACATCCAAAACACCTTTAACTCAGCTGATAAACTGTGGAAGCTCTTTCAGTTGAAGTCTGTACCGAATCAACGCAATTTAAAATTGTGCTGCTGTATAGGAGCCCTGATAGCGCTTCTAGGAGTTTCATTGACTTCATCCGCACTCACTCTGCGAACAGATGCTTGATAATGGGGGACTTCAATTTCCCTGAAGTGAATTGGCATGACCTATGTTATGAGGCAGCGACAACTGGGTTGACTGCCGAGCTTGTTGATTTGACACTAGAAATACCCTTACACCAATTTGTCGATCGACCCACCAGGTACATGGTGGGTCATGATCCTTCTCTGTTGGACCTAGTTTTCGCAAAGTCGGTTGACTTTGTGAGTGACCTTGAGTACGGCCCCCCTTTGGGAGCCAGTGACCATACGTGTTTGTCATTCACTTGTGCTCTCATTAGAGACTACGATTCACGCAGGGTCCCGACTCCGAACATTTGGCACGCCGACTTTCCGTCTATTATAGCCAAGGCAGTAAGTTTCCCATGCATCATCTTGCCGGATGATGATATACAGACGGCTTGGGATACGTTTAAGTCTTTCCTCTTTCACAAACCCAACCCCCACATCCGTCTTTCGGTAAAGAAGGGTACCAAAGCGAAGCCACCATGGTTGGACTCAGTCGCACACCAGCTAGTGAATAGACGGGCAAGATGCTGGCGCATCTACCGAACAGTTCTCTCAGAATGTACTTTTCGGCGTTATCGTGAAGCTCAGAGGGCTTGCACGAGTCACTTACGAGCTGCTAGACAGCTATGCGATAGAGCTGGCTAACTCAGCCTCCGCGAATTCTAAAAGATTCATCGCCTACGTCAAAAGGCGTAGTAACGTTGGCTCATCTATCCCAGTGTTATTAGGCAGCGACGGCGCCACTGCCACCACTGATCACGAAAAAGCATGTTTACTGAGTGCACAGTATGCCGGAACTTTTGTTCGGGATGAGCAATTGCCGCATCTTGACCTAGCAATGAGAGTCCCCCAGGACTCCTGTTTAACACACGTCACAATTTCGGAGGCAAAAGTTCTCCATCTTCTTCAGGCTCTAAATCCGCTGGGATGGATGATATTCACCCTAAGCTTCTGTACGAACTCGCAAGCGAGCTATGTGGCCCAGTGACGCGTTTGTTTCAATTGTCGCTTCGCAGCTGCTCCTTTTCTAAGGACTAGAAGGATGCTATCGTTCGCCCGATTTTTAAAATGGGCGACAAGCATCTTCCTGCAAAGTATAGACCAGTAAGTTTGACAAGCGTACTGGTCAAGGTATTGGAGAAGTTGGTCAGTGATGTGCTTGAAGACCACCTGCGGGAGTATGGTCTGCTCAGTCCACTGCAACACGGCTTTCGCAAGGGTCATTCCTGTATGACTAATTTGCTAGTTGCACGCGAATGTTGGGCGGATGCTTTGGATCGGGGTCATGCAGTAGATGTGCTGTTTATTGACTTCTCCAAGGCGTTCGACACTGTATCACATTCTCGCCTTTCCTTGAAACTTCGGTCCTATGGAATATCCGGGGGTGCACTAAAATGGATCACCACGTTTCTGGAAGGGAGAGAGATGTGTGTTCGTGTCGGGTCTAGCCTGTCTTTTCGACAGTCAGTCCTCAGTGGGGTCCCTCAGGGTTCGGTGCTTGGCCCGTTGTTATTTTCCTTGTATGTCAACGAGCTGCCCGAACTGCTGGAGGTAGCATCTCTCATGTTTGCAGATGACCTAAAGTTTTGGCACATAGTGTCTGACTTCGATGGACCCCAGACTGCAACGGGCCCTCAATAAACTTTGGGACTGGGCTGCTCTGTGGCAGTTGCCCATAAACTATGCAAAGTGTTCCATCTTACGAGTAGGGCCAAATAGCCCCCAAACGCGTTATTTTCTTAGCGGTAATGAACTCCACCATGTTACCCAATTGGTAGACCTAGGGGTCACATTGTCTTCAGAACTTAAATCCAGTGAGAACTGGAGGAAAGCTACGTGCAAGGGTTTCAGAATGTTGTGGATGATCCGCAGGGCATTCGGGACCATCACGGGCGCTATGTTTGTTAGGTTATTCTCAGCGTTTGTCAGGCCACACTTGGAATACTGCATCCAGGCTTGTCCACCTTGCTTAGTTAGGGACAGGATGTCAGTGGAGAGAGTGTTGAGAGTTAGAACCAAACTGGTCCATGGACTGCGGAACCATTCTTACCCGGAAAGACTACTTGCGCTGGGAATGTTTTCGATGCACTATCGTCACTATTGTGGCGACGTGGTCTTGACGTACCGTATACTTCCGGTAAAATCGAACCCGATTTATCCGGGCTTTTCCAACCGGCTCGGCTTCCATCGCTCCGAGGTCACTGGCTGAAGCTACACAAACCTCGATCGGATGGAGTCCGGGCGGACTTTCGTTTATCATGTCGAGTGGTGGATTCCTGGAATGCACTGCCCGAGAACGTGGTATTGGCACCAACAGTGAGAGTTCGAGCGCCGACTCGACGCCCTTGGCCTTCAATTCTTAACATTCCCCTTCACGTCCTAGCCTATTCGTTTTATTGAATTATTAAATCTATTAGGTTATTTTTCTTGACGCTTTTATTACTTTCGTACTTCTGTTTCTTATTTCACGTGACCGGTGCGGCGGGGACTGCCAGTGCAGGTCGCGTGGGTATTGATTTAGGGAGTGGCTAATTTTTGACATGGAAAATGGGCCTAGAGGGACTTTGTGTACCGGTACGCCAGGCTAGATTTTGATGCCATCATAATGAGATGCAGTGGAGATATATGGGGAGGTTAAGGCGTAAGTATGTACGGGAAATGGCATTTGGTAAGATTAATTACCGGTTATATTCACACTGTTTTAATGAGGTTAACTGGAGGAGGTCTGTGATTCTCGAGCGCCATGTTGGATGACACCGCAATTTATTGCCGTATTGCTTGCGATCGTTATAAAGCTAGCAGGAAGTTGAGGAAGCAATTCGCAACTTTCAATTTGCGACTGCCATTAGTTTTTTCTAAATGTCGTACGGATACGTTGAAGATGCATTTGAAGAGAAGTAGTGAGAAGACCGCCGAAAGCTTTCCGTGCCGGTATGTATAATTTCGGTGCGTACAGTCTACACGCGAAGGAGCAGTTGGGAAGCGGTACGTCACAAATGTATATGTTGGATAACTAAATCCTTGAGTTCACAGATTTCGTGATTCCCGCTGCCTTGCGCGGTTCTCATTCAGTTTGAAAGGACAACTGTATGAGCGTTGCAACTTTAACCTGGAACACACATAGTTTTCAAGTTGGTCGGCCATGATTGTATCCCAGCAACCGACGTTTAACTGCTGAGCAAGAGTCGAAGGTCTGTTCCTTAATGGACACATTTAAAGGAAGCCGTGAAATAAGGACTCATGTGTGGCGGACTTACGGTCAGCGGATGGCGAAGGCGAATTTGTGGTACATGAGGCAGCGGCACATGCGTACCACTGACGGCGAGGTTATTCAGGTGGTTCGTTTGTTGGATCAGCATGGGAAGTGCCGGGTGCAAAGGAATAATGATCAAATAAGGTCCGTATATTTTGCGCTTTCGTGCATGGAAGGCTTGGTGCAGCGCTACTGTGAAGTGCCGTTGGCGGATGCGACGCACCAAATCAACTGCGAGGGTATATTCTTTGGCAATGCATGTTCGTGGACCTGACTGGTGTTGAGATGTCTTTTTCTACGCTTTAATGCCGAATGAGACATCGGATAGCTAAAAGGAAGCTGTGGTGGCGATGCTTGGTATGCTTCCTGCCACATCGCGCGCAGGGACGGTGGTGCTGGATAAATGTGCCGCTCAAGGGGGTGCGATGCAATCGGTGTACCCTCAGGCGCATGTGGTATTGTGTCGATTTCATGCGGTGCGTGATATAGCTAGACGGTGCTCAAACCTGCATGATGCATCCCCGGAGGATAGGGCAGTTTTGCGGCGATGGTTGCATAAAATGCTATACATCAGAGATGAGGACTACTTCGTAAAATTGCTGCACGCCATAGAAGTGCGGAATGCGGAATGCCATGATTACTTAATGCGCACATGGTTACCGTTTTCCTCATCACAGCGGCACATCAATTGCGGAAGGTGTGTACCTTCGGTTTTTTCACGACAAACAGGGTGGAAAACAAAAACCGGCAGCTTAAGCGCTAACTTAGTACTCTTTCCCGCCACAATCACAGGTAACTTAGTTCCGCTTCCAGTCATACTTCATAATTCATAACCTTTTACTTGCGCTGTTCTTTTTATAGGTTTCGCAGGCTTCCCATTACTTCGCACCTGCTTCACCTGTGCACTGGATCCTTGGTTGACATGCCCCTGACCGCAGGCAAGTGTCCTCCGCCAGTGCTGTTTCCGGCCACACTAACCGGTGTAAGTTCTTGCGCATTCCCCTTCACATAACCATCCATAGACTGCAACTCACCACAATGCCTTCTCTCTGCTTGTCCGGCACCACGTTTATCTCCCCGTTTGCCTGCGACAGAGGTCTGATTTCGTTACCCATGCACCTTTTTCCTCAGCAAACGTATACCTGCCACATGCATTTACCTGTTGTTCCTTCTCCGTTTATTTCATAGGTGTCGCAGGTTCCATATCAGTTCTCACCTCAGTTACCTGCAGCCATTGAAAGCTGTGAGATGTGCCCTCCGACGGTGGCATATAGCGCCTCACTCACAGGTTAATTCCGGGGCTTGTCATCAAACCTTCCCTTCATTAGAATGGAATGCACATCACTGCCATTTCGCCGCCTGCCAACCGCGATACTTAGATATACCTTCGCCTGCAAGCTGTCTCGTCCTGCGGAACAGAGGCCCCTGTTTTCTCAGCCTCTATGACCTCACTGTACGTACATACAGCAACTAATGGTACTTTCCACTCCACAGCGTACTCCTATTTCATCTGAATGCCCAAATCCGTATCATGCGGCATTTGTCCTCCGTTGGTATGTCAGCAACGTAAGCCATGTGTCCTCTGCCATTCCCATTTCCCGTAACATTCACAGGTACGTCGCCATGGCTACCGACGGAGGTCCACAATGGCAACCGAAGTGTCTGTTTCCTGCGCCTCAATGAACTTCCGGTACGTACCTCAAGCTTATTAATTTACGTTATATTTCACAGCGTACACCTGTGCAACCTGCATTCCGAAATTCTTTACCATGTCTCATTCGCCATCCGTTGCTATGTAAGCGATGTCAGGCAAGTGTCCTCTTTAATAACGGATATCCCGCGACACACAAAGGTAAGTTTTCGTGCGTTTTCTTGAAACCCTTCCTTAGTACACTGCATTCCATCAAACTGCCTGATGGCCGCGCGCACACTTCCATCCTTATAATTCCCTTCGCCTGCAAAAAGCCCCTCATCGGTAAAAGCAGCGCCCGTTTCCTCGGCCTTCATGACATTCCGGTATGTACAGTCCGTCGCTCAGCTTACATTCTACTTCACAGCGTACACCTGCTGCATATGTAATCAGAAACGTGTCACATGCAGTGGAAGCTCTTTGTTTGTATGTCACCGACATTGGCCACCGGTCCTTCTAAATCGCTGTAAGCCGCAACCGTCACAGGTAAGTCTCCGTTGCTTATCTTCCCATCTTTTCCTCAATAGACCGCATTGCCCTGCACTGCGTGTTCCCCGCCTGGCCACGGCCATCCATAGACTTCATAGACTTCATTTCAAAGGATTGCCTGTTCGCCGCCTGCCCACCGCCATGGAAAGAATTCCGCACCCATGCAACCGATGGCCCCAACGGTTACCGATGCACCTTTCTCCTCCAACTACATAAACTTACGGTACGTACACGCACGTTCTCAATTTACCTCCCATTTCACAGCGTACTCCTGCTCCAGCTTGATTCAGAAACCGATCATATGCAGCATTCGTCCTCTGTTGGCATGTAAGCAACGTCAGCTACGTGTACTCCGCAATTCCTATATTCCGCCGCACACAGAGATACCTTTCCGTGGCTTCCCTTCGAACCTTTCCCTGCATAGACAGTATTGCGACGGACTGCCTGTTCGCCGCCTGCGCACCGCCATCTTTATACTTCCGCTTGCCTCCGACGGCGATCCTCGCTAGTAACTGCCGCCCCTCTTTCCTCCGCCTACAGGAACTTCCGGTACGTACTTGCAGTTTCTCCGTTTACATTCCATTTCACAGCTTCTCATGTTACATGTACATCCGCACATCCTTAACATGCGGCATTTGCCCTCCGTTGATATGCGAGCAACCTCAGCCCTGCGTCATCCGCCAATCACACAACCGACCACACTCACAGGTACGTTCTGCCGCATACAGTAATACTTTTCCATTTATAGACCGCAAGGCATCCGCACGTGTCATCCCCTTCTGTGACCTTAGTCCCCGCTGCAGAAAGCACCCAGTATGCAGAACATAAATCGACCAACCGATGAGCGTGCCCACGTACGCATACATTTATAATCGTAAACTTTAAGGCTGCACATCATTACTATGTCCATCTGCTCCTTTCGCTTTCATGAAACCAAACAAGGGAACGCAACCTTAGCCCTCCTTAGGGCTCACATCAAGGGAACGGGAAAACGGCCCTCTTAAGAGCCCACCATTTTTTAGTGTCCACGCGTTGCGGGTAGAGTGCCGCCATTGACGCACTCTACACAATGACGCGGATATTAGAATTGGTGTGAACGTCGATCATGCTAGCCTCCGTCCAGCGGTGTCATACGCATTCACCTTTCCACCTACCTTTCATATAGCGTTACTATCATTGGAACTCATAACCAACAAAGCCTATTACAGGTAAGTCCCCAGCTTAGGCAGGCAATTGTTCCAAAGCCAACAGTTTGTCCCCAAATGCTGCGATACAACCCGAGGTATCATGGCACATGTCATCGGTATGCGTATCGGGTCACACCTATTACCTGACTAAGGCACCTTTACCCCATCACTCAGTTATCCGCTATGCCTACGTGACGGTTTCCCTTCGTCCGCAGCTTACGAGTGATCATTTTGAATGGGATTGAGCGACAATACCTTGAGGACTTTATGAACCGTTCTCCTCAGTATTGCTTCGTAAAGCTTTACGTAACAAATGGGGAACGCTACGACAACAACAACAACACCATTGCAATGTTTTCCAAAGAACGTACCCATAAGGCATTTCCGTAGACCACAGTGGTTCCACGCTTTTGTAACCCCTTGCGTAATACCACGTTATCAGGGAGAAAAAGCAATTTAAACGGACATATATAGCCAGCGTCCACTGTAAATTGCTTTCCCCTTATACAAGGTATCGCTGTATACACGTGCACCTAACGTATCAACCAGCATATGCAGGGCGTCACAAACACCCTACCACCATTAGCGAAATAAAGGAGCGATGGCTGCACCCGCCACTGATTCATTCTTTTCCAGAGACACGATCTCTGCTTAGCAACAGCTAGTCGCCATAGCTTCCATTTAACTCTGCGGATATCCGGAGATCTGTAGTAGTCGCTCACTTCTTCCAATGTTCATTATTTTAGAATGTTTGCGTCACAGCTCAGATGGTTTGTTGACCTATTATGTGCCACCGTATGATCCACTAGTAACCAAAGGCTTAATCCGAACTCCAATGCAGGCCATTCAGCTCTCTCCTAGCGCGCCGTTATCCTACTCTGGTCAACTCTTTTTGGCAGCAGCTAGTCATTGTTGACTCCATGCAGCTTACAAGTAGCCACTCTTTGACTCTCCAACATTCATTCTCTTTTGCCGTCTGTTTCTTAAAGCTTCGCTCGCATGTCGATTTCTTCATCGAAACTTCAGGTGTCCAGTATTGGTCAAACGTCTTAATGACATGGCTACAGCAGGCACTGATTCATTTTTATCCAGAGCCACTATCTCTGCTTAGCAGTAGCTAGTCGCTATAGCTCCCATCTAACTTTGCGGATATCCGGAGCTCTCTCCCTCTTACAACGTTCATTCTCTTGGATTGTTTGCGTCACAGCTTAGCTGATCTATTGATTTATCACTTACCTTCACTGGCCTATAGATACACTCATCGACCCTATAGGCTTACACTAGTGACCAAGCGTCTGATTTGAATAGCTGCATCTGGCGACTGAGTCACTCCTAGCGCCACCATCTGTCGGTCGTCATAAATTCGGCATCTCTCTTCAGAAGTAGCTAATGGCCATTGGCCCCATGCATATGCGATGATCCAGTGCTTGTTAGTAGCCACCCCGTATCTCCATAACATTTACTCCTTTAGAATATCTGCATCCAGTCCCTCCGCTGACCTGCCACCAATTGATCTTTAAGACTCTCTCCCAGCAGCCTATTTAGTTTCGCTTATTATGCCCCCTCTCGGATTACACTAACTACGCGCTGTTCATGCACCTGACAATCACTACCAACATTCTTACTCTCTTTGCTCTATCCCCACGCAACTATCGACTCCTATCAAACGGATACTCGTACTTTACTTACTGGTGCAACGCTCTTGTCTCTACGCAGGCGATAGCAATCCACCTATACGGCTAATGATTCTATAGGATACGCGAAAGACATTTTCAGCATAATTATTGTTGCACATTGTACATGCATTTGTCTCAAGCCCAACTGTTATAACACAAGACATTAACAATATTCAACTCCATGCCTGTTCTTGCGGTCTTCTCTCGGTTGTCCCTCACTTTCCCTTTTCTCTGAGGTCCGGGACATCATGGAGATCTGGAATTGGACTGAGGACCAGTTTTGGCCCAAGACGGACGTAACAACCCACAAGGACTGACACGGAGGATGGTAAAACTCGGCAAGGACCGACCTACAATCACCATAACCCTTGTCCAGTATGGAGAACTGGACATATCCTTATACTCCCATAAATTAAACATCTAAAAAATCTGGACAGCGAAAAAATTGAACCTTTTGCTAACCTGGACATATAACAAGAAGAAAAATCGCGATGTCCCTCTCCTCCACCCACCTCAAAAATCATGGCGACCCAGATCAAAATACCCGTCCAACTAACAGAGGAAACTAGAAGCCATTACCCCTCGAAAAACCGAAGGTGAAACCAGTCGTCAAGTGGCTTTGCCAGTGCAACATTAATGTTCAAAATGCTTCATGAAAGTGTTGCAGGACGTGGCGGGTTTTCGTCTGGCAAACGTTCTCCCTATAAAAAGCCACAAATGTCGGCTGGCTAGCCGAACAACCTCCTCGTGGTGCCAGCTGGGTGGTTCGGGTTTAACCCGTTCCAGCTAATAGTTCGGCGGCAGTGTTCCAGGACGTAGTGAGTTTTCGCCCGGCAAGCGTTCTCCCTATAAAAAGCCACAAATGTCCGCTTATCAACACTGTGACGTGGCGGATGTGACTCGCCACAAAATAAAGTCACTGGGCCGTGGACATCCGGAAAATGGTATCCAACTCACGGACATCGATCGCTTATTCTCACATTCCTACCGATAACAAACAGTCAAGAATTCTGCGGCACCTTCAAAAATACAAGCTACATTCATAGACAATCACATACATATATACACCCACACACTTACATTCACTGTTATGCCAAACATGTACTCTGTACCTTTTTAACCCACTATGTTAGCTAATCATGATCATGCCTGTACTGGTGTGTCTCGCATTGTCGAGAATAAACGTTTATTTATTTATTTATTTATTTATTTATTTAAATGTCTGTTTAACCTTAGAGTCGTGATGTCAAAATTGGCAAATGACATTCTCTGCTGATAAATGTAGTATTCTGACCCACAAATGCTCCATATCGGATGGTGCGTTTACGTTGAATGGTACGCCCATCCAACTAAAAACGTCAGCTGCTGACCTAGGTATTCGCTATTCTATGACCCCCAACTTTTCACAGAATGTGCAGTATCAGGTAGCAAAAGCACGCAGAATGGTCTTCCACATAGGCCGCCACATTAACTCGGCTGAAGCACGGTTGGAGCTTTACCGCAGTCATGTTCGTCCGCAGCGGGAATATTGCCCCTTTATCTTCAGTAATTTGCGGAAAGCAGACCGCATATTGCTCGAAAAGGCTCAGCGGCGTTTTACCAAAATAGTAGCCCCACAAGGCACTCTGTTTACACTGCTCAATACTGTGACTCAGCATCTTCTTGGGCGGAGCGGGGGCGTGGTAATTCCTGGGCCGGTTCACAAGCTTGTTCGCAACCTTACGGGAGTCGCGTTTAAGATCTGACGCTGAACACAAAAGGCCGGTTATGGGCTGTCGTTATTGCAATTATCAGCTGCACTGGGCAATGACCGCCGCTTCAGAATCTTAGAGATCTCAACGAACCCTTTTTCCTACTGCTAAGAAGAGCCAGGAAGGCAAGCAGCGAACTCCCTGCGGCCACCGTCCAAAGAAACGATCCGCAACCAAGATAGAAGACCTGTGTCGCACCAGTCCCCCCCGACAAAACCCTGAAGACGAGTTCTGCCCTGCATTTCCTTCCTCTGCAGCGGGATTTTTTCTAGCACGGACCCGGACAACCACGACGGATCTCCGATACCACCCTCCTACTAAACATCGCCGATCATGGAACCAAAACGAGTCATACTTGAGTGATTGTTCGCGGGAAAGAGATCTCCATTTTGATCGCCGAACGCCGTTTCGCGACCGTCCGTAGTTTCCAAACTGTCCTATGCAATCCTCGGAACCATTTCTATATCTTCTGCATGGCCCCGAATCAGAGATTCCGACCCCGTAATTTCTGTGAGCATGAAGCTCCCGCGTTCTGCTTTTTTCTTCCAAAAGTGGTGTATTTGGATAAACTACCTGACACCGGATTGAGCTAGCTAGTCATAATAAAAACGATAGTATCGCGGGGGGTAAAACAACGGCAAACACGCCTCGGTCCGGGGCGAATGGTTGTTTGAAAATGACGTCCCCCGAACAGGCGGCGTCTTCATGTTCCCGTCTTGCGTCTAAACCCTGAAAATCACGAGCTGCCGACCATCACTTTGGATGATACGAAATCGCCTTCAAATCTGCGACCATTGAACGTAAACAGCCGAACGCAACAAGGTGAGAACAACATACATATCGGAAATTTGCGTAGTAGCAGAAGGCCCAGCTGGTAAACCTAAGCCGGTTTTTGCGAAGGCGCGCCCCCTAGCTAGTGCCGGTCTCACTGATGCGCTTACGACAACTCGCAGCCCTCACCAATAAAGGTGTGGATGAGGTACATCTCTGGGAAACAACATTGTCCAGAATTTATTTGGCTACTGAAACATGCTCCACGTGGATTGTACGGAATCCTGAAAAAATATATGGCACACGATGGATACACGACCTATCGTGCGAACGACCAAGGCCCCCGCTGATGGCGGGTATTTGTTATATTTAAGTCACATGAGAGGCGACTCATATCTACAGCATGTATAGTGCCTGACGCCTGTTGCAACTACTTTGGTGCGAGAGTTACTGTTGCCATAATGAACTGTGAGTGGGAGCCAGTTGCAGGGAGTCCCTTCAAACACATTCCGTGTATTGGGATCGACGTAGTGCAGCAGCGCTTTGACTGGCTAGAGTTTCTTGAGTCTGTTGCTGTGATATTTAACGTTCCACACGTGAGTGCCGCATAATAAAGCGCTACCTCAGTTGCAAGCTCTGAATTGGCCGTGGGGGCCGAGGCATGGCGGAGAGCACTTTGGTGCAACATATCCTGCAACCAACATGGGCACGTTCCGGTGCAACCGAAAAACCTTCTGAGCCCGTTTCACAACGATGACAACCTGTCGAATCCTCTGGCCAAAGTATTGGAAAACCCAATGGGTCACGATCACTCCACATGTTCACCTGCTCCGAGCGTTTTCCATCTGGTGTGTATCATTACGAATACCCCTCGTAACAGTGTTGGAAAGCAAACTGGAGCGG
This sequence comes from Dicrocoelium dendriticum, assembly GCA_944474145.2. Taxonomy (NCBI): domain Eukaryota; kingdom Metazoa; phylum Platyhelminthes; class Trematoda; order Plagiorchiida; family Dicrocoeliidae; genus Dicrocoelium; species Dicrocoelium dendriticum. Next base: position 12,828 of record CALYDF020003257.1, read on the forward strand.
TTGAGTGTACTCGCGGAACACATAACTGGTCATGTTCCTGTTGGAAATGAACAGGTGTTGGAGAAGTTGTGGGGGAGGGGCTGAAGAGCCATAACTTAGTTCAGATTGGCCAAGGATCCTTGTTTGCTTCCTTATAAAACTCCGAATAAAATGTTGGAAGAGCCGCCATAGTGGATAGCGAATTTGGGGTCTTGTCGAGGCAACGTGCAAAAGGTGTGAAGAGGTATCAAACAAACTCAGACGCTGGAAGTGTACACGAGATGACAAAACTCAAAGAAACTGTAGGCAATCATGAAACTACAGAGCGTCGCGCGTATGAAAACACGCTTATGCACAGATGCGAAGGAGGCCACCCAAGTAAAGAGATTTTGCTGCATACAATCGAAGCGCATAGCGTAAGGCCAACTGTAGTGAGTGTGCCTCTCTTGGGAATATTCTGCGCCGTTGGTGCACTGTTGGATGCCTGGCCGACTAGGTGACTCGTGACGTTCGCACGTAGCCTTCACATTTCGAGGCAGTGTTCGACTCAACTTCTCCAGCATTTCATGTAACCCAAGTCGACGCCAAACTGGATACAGTATCCTGTTCAGAGGACCAAAGTAAGGGGGATTGCTTGCTAATTCTAACTCGCTCCAAACCGCCAGGAACTGATGGCTTGCATCCACTACTTCTCAAAAGCTGGGCACCTGTTATCGCACCTGGCTGTGGACGGAATTGGTTCGAGCCTCTGGGACACATAGGGAACCGTCCCCACGGTGAATGGAGCAGCAACGAGCGTACGGCCCATCAACTATCCCAAAAGGGAGGAAACAGTAGCAGAGTAGAGAACTAATATAGACCAGTTGGGCCTGACAACCAGTGCTGGCCATAATTGCTTGCGGAGATAAGTGGTCTAGGAGGGCGCTCGCTTGGATGCGCAGAATCACACGGGGTCCTTAACATCTGTTGTCATCATGGTTGCCTTAAAGGAGACGGTCCCTTGTACCACGAATCGTTCTGGACTTCCCGACTCAGTTTGGATGTGAAGACAGTTAATGAGGTTAGGGATGCGGTTGAGGCAAGCTTGCGATTTGACCGTTAGCAAAGCATTTGTGATAGTGAATTGGAACCTCTTTACCTTGGGCTACCTAATCTCAACAGTTAGTGGCGTGGGTGGAAAGATTGCGGGAAATGCGTTCGAGGGTCCGTTGCTGGACAAGCGGCACGTGGGTGCGTCCAGCCAATGACCTAACCGAACGGAATTGGGTGTAAATAGCCATCTGAGTATGTTTTGGAGCCAACTGGCCCAGTACTTGGCCCACGCACGCTTTGTTCTGGTTGTCATATGCCAACTGACGTACCAGGTCGTTGTGACATCTACGTGGCGCGCTGGTTCGGCAGATGATTTGAAAATGTTGGCGAAATAGCACCCCCTCGTGGTAGATAGACGGCAAATGATCTCGTTACAATGCTCCACATGGCATCACAACTAACGTGGCCTGCCTCGAATCGTATTTAGTCGCCGAAAGTGGCTCGCATTGGCATGTGCTGTCTGGACAGAAATGTACTGTGTCGGATCGTCTACGTGTCTGCGCTTCGACGTTTTAGAATCTAGAGTACTAGGTCCCATGGGTACTTATAATATCGTCAGACAATACCACAAGGTCTACTGATCCAGCGCATCCCATGTGTTTGGGTCATTAAAGCCGGTCCTTACACGCGGGGTCGAGAGAATTCTGTCAGGCATACTCTCCAGGGTGCGCCCACCTTTGTTGAGTACGGAACCGGGCCTATTAATCCAAGTACAAAAGGGAGATGAAAAACTGAAAAACTTCCCAGCACCTAGGCACCCCACTTAGCCTCACGCTCTCCGAAGTGCTGATCTAGACCAGCAATCACTCAAGTACGTATCCAACACGAGTGAATAAAGAGATTACGGAGAATGTGCCTCAGTACACGTTTAGAATCCTCACTTGAGACTGTTGCCTCACCTAGACAGAGGGTTCCTGGGGGGGAAGGCTCCGTTTACCCCATAGGCATGTTCTTACAAGCGAGAAGGTTCCAACGTAGGACATGTCACTCATTTCCTCAGTTCGCGCGAACGTGTGCTACATTTCTGGAACTGTACCCATGCCTCGGTTTTCTTCTGGAGTGCATGCTGTGGTGTTCAAACGAAGCATTACGAAACATTTTGTCTGTCTTTTTTCGATGACAACGCCATGTTTGTAACCGCCTGTTCGTGCAGGGTGATGTCACGGCATACATCTAGCAACCATAAAAG
>CALYDF020003260.1:0-11429 GCA_944474145.2 Dicrocoelium dendriticum
AACGATATTGCGCATGCACAGCTCAGCTGGCGTGGATGACATCAAACCGAAGGCATTGAAGACAGCTACCATGAATATGGCCAAACCATTAGATCGGTTCTGTCAACGTTGTCTCGATGCAATACAGTATTCCACAATGTGAAAATATATAATGGTCACTCCTATACACACAATTGGTAATAATGCGGATCCCTTTAACTACCGTCCAATCACCCTACACCTAGTGTCATCCAAAATAATGGAAGGTAAAAGCGCAGAGGCGCTCATGGGATACCTTGAGAGCAGCAACCTAGTGTTACAGCAGCACCAATTACGCTGAAATCGGTCTTGCACTACAAAATTGATTCTAGTCCGAGGAAGCTGGACAGAATCAGCCGACGCCAGAGTGAGAGTCGAGGTCGTCTATTTTGACTCCTGCCTAGGGTTAAATCGCTTGGACAACCGAATTCTCCTTCACAATCCTCGAAGCTACAGAATCGGTGTCCCTGTGCTTGGTTAGATCAGCAAATTTCTCATTCAGCAGCTGAATGTGAGAGTCCGCAGCTCCATTTCCGATTTAATTGACCTCCAGTGTGGCTTGCCAAAAGGTTCGGATATGGCCACGTTTATTCCTAGCGTTTATTAACGATCATACCAGAGTACTGCAGTCGAACTTCTTACCATTTGCAGATGATGTTAACATAGAGCATGAAATCAAATCAGCGGATGATCGTATGGCTTTGCGGTGCCATCTTGACAGGGCTCTTACGTGATCATTCGAGAACATGCTCACATTCAACGTGCCGAAGTGCAAAATCGTGAGCATACGCTATCCTCTTACCCATGAATATCGACTTGGGGACCAGCAGATCTAACGTGCTTCCAAGGAAAGCGACCTCGGAGTGATAGTGCAGGACGATCTTGACTGCATCGAAAAGAGCCGGTCAACATTTTGTACCCTTCTGGAGTGCATTCGGAAATTTCCAGTTATCTAACATTCTTTAATTTCTAAACGCCTAAGTGAGACCCCACATGGAATATGCGATCCAGACCCGTTATCCCTGGCGAAAGCGCGACGTCGCTGCACTTGATGCTCCACAACTTAGAGGGACTAAACTCGTTAGCAGATTGTTTTGTCCGTTCTACCAGCGCAAAATGCAGTCCCTGAGATTAATTATTGTTAAATATCGACGTCAACGGGGATGGCTTATCATGGTTTATTTAATACGGACGAACCCGATCCACCCATTTCGCAGTCTACTGCAGTTGAGCCAAAATACCAAACTGAGATACAATCAACTCAAACTGACTACTCACTATAGTTGACTTGATTGTCGACGAAAAATTTTCTCCCTCTGTGCGTCCCATGCCGGGAACGCCCTTCCGATTTACGACATCCTTGTTCCTACACTAGCGTTACAAAAGACGTCTTGATAACACGCTTTCCAACTTGCATTAATTGAGGTATTCCGTTTCACTCGTAGGACGAAACAAGGCAAACAAAACCGTGTGTTTAACGGTCCTCTCCACAACCTGGAGATGAGGATCTATACATTCATGTCCAAGTTAGTAGGATGGATGTATTCAAACTGGACTAACGTAACACATCAGTCAAATGAAGCAACACGCAAGTGAGCGCTGTCATTTCCTTGTTTTATTACTCACGGAGTTACTGAAGTAGAACCGCTCTCTATACCATTTTGTGTGTGCACATCCCCTTCCCATTTGTGCCGACGGTTATACAGCGGTGCATGTAAATCAGTAGACACTTAAAAGGAAGGTTTACTTATGAGTTGAACCTTTTAATTTTAATGTGTACTTCAACCATCCTACGGGACAAGTCAACTCCGTGACAAATAATTGTTCATTGTTGTTCATGCTTTTTAAGCCATTACCTTCTCTGGTGCAAAGAGACCTAATGACCGCACGCAGCCCAGGAACATTTATTTTCTACTATCCAAGACTCAGTACGTAATCGTATATTTATCAACATCTGTGAATTAGCTGTGATGTTGAAAGCTCTCGGGAGCTCACCATGTTGCGCTAAGTTCCGCAGCGTAGATATTTGGTCGTCACCTGGCCTTCGAAAATTCGGTACTGTAATCCTAACATCCGTAGAGTTGTTGGAAATCTTATGGATTCCACGAGGTACCGCAGGTGAAACTGCATTTACAAATGCAACAATATCGAACGTCGTGGTTAAACTAAAGTTTTCCGAATTAGCAATAAATTGCGACATTATTTATACTAAGATTGATTTGCATACACTTTGGGAACATAATGGCGATTTCTCTTAATATTTTCTTAAAATATAAATGGCGGCTAACATAACAAAATAGCAAATCAACTGAATAAGCATTTTAATGGAGAGCAACTATATACTAGCAAATTATTATTTTTGCATAGATTATTTCCATAGTTAGAATTTTGCTCTATTTATTGCTGCGTGTTTCTTTTCGTCCTGTTACATCAAATGCCAGAATAGTTATTCCACATTGCTTGGCACTGAACCCTTTATTATTCACTGCCCTATAAACATCTGCAACTATCAATATTAAGGCTTCCTTTGGCCAAATGAAACCACTTCGTGTATAATGACAGCAGGAAAGAAAACAATATGCCATTTGTACATGCATGAGGCTAGTTACCCACTTTTAGCAGTTCTGCTGTAATTGCTCCACACATAATTTTTGTATTTGGGTTCGAATCATCTTTGCTTTACCCGCCGCAGAATATGTTCGGCAAATTGGGGATGACGGGTTTATCAAGTAATTAACACAGTGGAATCTGTCCCTTTAATAAATCTAACGGATGAACATAAGTGGTATAAAAACATACTCTGTAAGATAAGAGATATTTAACAATTATTTGTAAACTACTCGTTAGACCAGCATTATTGATAAACTACGTAACAGACCGGCAGTGCGCAATGTGCTTTGCTATTTTATAAATCAGTCAAAAATACATGACCCCACTGCACAAGCTTATATTGAATGATATGTTTTCATTATGATGATTAACTGCCTTCCGCGGAAAATTTAATGAGTGGGAACCAATGAGTAACACAACAGATATGTGACCGTTAGCGATACGAACTGAACACCTGCATGTGCATATATGATAATCTTATTAAACTTGTGTCTAACTTTAAGTAACTGATAAGGAATCGGTGCTTCGTTGACGAAATTTTCTATACGTAGAACAAGTTTACCTTATTCTCTGGTTAGTAGATAATATAGCGAGCAATGAAGCATTGATATTTTGGAGAGATTTGATTATAAAGATCGCTGGAGTGTTTTGGTAAATTTGTTAAAGTTAAAGCTCAAACAAGTACATTGGTTTTAGATTTAATTACGAAAAATCAGGCTAATATTTGTAAGCCAAAATAAAATGCACTAAAACTAGAAGTTTAGGTTGATTCGTCCGTTGAAATAGTTGAAAAACCAAATAAATTTAACTTCTGGTCACTAAGTTTCAACTTCGTATTAACTGTTTTTTACCAATTCAAGTTGAACTCCACTGAAGCAGGCTCTGAAATTGCATAGAGAAGCAATTATTAAGCTGTGGTTCAACTGAGAAAATAGTCTCGATGAAGACATAAGAAACAAAAGTGAGCTAGTCCAACATGCTTGTTATTGGTGGTTCACGACAGGCCAGAACTCCACAGATACAAGCCATGAATCAATGAAGCAAATTGACGGGTCAATGACATTAAGTGATGGCAATGGTTACAGAAACATTAATGGAAAACTTAAGTGCAGTGTCTTACAAAGGGTAGTTTAGCATTCCGTTTATCAATATTCCATTTTGTCGAGTAAATGTGGTCACTTTAAGAGAGATGTTGCCCCAAGATGTTTCCGTGGATTAGGTAAATTAGTATAAAGGAACATTGTGAGGAATATAAGAAAAAGTTCCACAGCTAGAGATGCCTAACCCCGAAAGACTAAGCTCAGTATAGTGATCTTGTTCTTCCGAGTAGATATACTTCGGCCGTTGCATCATAATAAAACAAATGCAACTAACTAGCTTAATAGTGAGGATTTATGAGCAAACAAATTTACAATGATTTTAAACAAAACTTGAGTTCCTTAGACAGCAGGCAATTAAAATCCATACATATTTGCTGGGCAAATGTGATCCTCGTAAAATATGTAGGCCAACACGGATGAACACTTTTTTATCCAACGGTGCGTTCCAGCCGGACTATTTAGCCCTCTAACGAATTGCGCTGCTGTGCCTCCAAATTTACTCCCAATTCAGCCTGCATGCCCACATTCGACCAGGCTTAGCCCCGTCCTTCCAGCGCTGCTGATATCTAGAATCTACACTTCACGGAATGCCAACTTTCCTCCGTTTTGTATTTGCATGTTTCCACACTCCCAACGCGATCCCATAAATTCGTTGCTTGTATTCCACACCGCTAATTCCGAGATTTTCTGGAAACTCATTTTAAGCCCTGTCTAACAACTGCACAACTGCTCTACCCCCTAGCTGTATAAGATAACTACAAGGGAATTCTCTCTCTGCTGCAGTCGACCCAACAAATCCACCAGCTGTTCGCCAGAATTCCACCAGTTTTGCTTTGCGTACTACCACTACGAACGCGCGATCGATAGCCTTCCAGTCTACTGCATCACCTGTCGCACCCGGGACAAGAAACTAGCAACAGCAGTCACCTGACCTCGTGCGTTTCGACTGGAACCAACGTGCACTGTGGCTTTGTCAAGTCAGAACAGATCGGTCTGATCGTATTCCCTCACTCCATTAAGCAACATTGACGTGAAACTTGGGGCAGTAGGTTTTGTCCACCTGTCCCCTTTAATCCTTACCTGGACAAACAGAATTCGTCTAGGCCGCTAACCCTCATATTTTGTTCCACCTTACCCAGTTTCTGAGTACGAGATTAATGGTTAGAGCCCAGTTAAATTACGCATTACAAGTGACCCTCCTTCATCTGACATGTTGTTCCTCAAACGCTTGCATATTCTGTGCGAGAAAAGTACTATTATCTCATGACAGCCGTAAACACGCGTTCCATGAAGAAGAAAATTGCCACCAGCTAAGCTACTGCGTGGTCAAAATAAGTGGTCAAATTAAGCGCTAATAATCCCACTCCTTACAATACACAGGACAACATTGAATGCTCAGGATTGCAGTATAGAATAAATGAACTTGGAAGAGCTGTGAGAAATTTGCAAGAAAGCATAGCTGCTTTTAGGCTACTGGTTCCTATAATGGATACACTTTTCCACTTAACTAATCCACTTTCTAATTCGTAATCCGACTAGCGGCCTATCGCTAGTAGCTTTGTTTCTGTGATTTGCACTGAAGTGTCTGAACGGATTATCCATGCAAGTAGTGCTATAGTTTTTAAAGTCTCAGATAAGCTAACTTTGAAGGAGCGGAACCACTTACTACGAGATAACATAGTGCTTCGAAATGACGAGTGCCTTGCAGTAGGTCTAAAGAAGAAGAGCTTAAAGTTTAGTGTTTAGTGTTACTGAAATCCATATACACAGAGGGTGCAAAATTGTTAATAGGGAATATGCCAGTTATATCAGTGACAACCGAAGTTATGATTATTATTATGAGGTCAGCTAAGATACCACTTCAGCAGATACATGCGCCTGATCCAAAGAAACAGTGTAAAACACTTGGCTCCTGGCAAGCTGACTTACAAACTGCATGTGGTGAGGAAATCCACGCGAATGTTCTCTGCGCAGCTAGTCTAGATGACGCCGAGACTACGGTTAACTGCCCACTAACACTACTGAATTTCAGTAGCAATATAACTTCCATCCGCACATATAACAATATGACAAATAGTACTACCCCGACGGAATTTGTGCTAACTCCAATACTATCCACAGATCTACATAGAGGCCGCGCAGGTTCTCAGCCTTCCACTGCTACAGACAGTGCAAGCATAGACAACATGATCAACATCAACGCCACACTGGATGCATCCTGGAAGCTAATGAATAGCAAGCAAATTCGTAGCTCTGTTGACACGTGCTGCAGTTTTAACAACACCGACAAAGCCATTTTCACTAACTCGACCAAGCTAAGCTAGTCGGCGCCTCAGAGTACATTGATAGCGTTTAACATTCTTGATAATTTTTCAGCATACGAAGTATTAAAAAGTTCCACGTAGTACTCCCATTTGCAAGGGAGATTATTACCAGCAACCAGGCTAACATAAGGATGAGCCAATTATCCACACCGTATGATGTTCTTTCTTTTCAATTCGTCTGCCGTGAATTCCTTGCTTAACTGACGCGCTCGACTCCACGGACTGATACCTTATAAGAAGCTAACATTTGGACATCCATCTAATTATAACTCAACGGGTAAACCGACTGTTTGCTACCATACCAAATATTACAAGCCTGAGAGAGACGGCTTTAAATAGTGTCCCAAACAACATTTAATCATTTGAACCCCATATAAAGCAAGATCCTTTTTCGGTTTATCGGTTGCCACGCCGCCGCCAATCCCAATGAATCAGCAGGTTTTGTAATTCTGTCAACAGATCATCAACCTTGTCCAAACATGCCTGAAACCAGCGGTGTGTATCCCGACTGTACTCCCTCAAGTTCCTCGACTACATGCGATGAGGCCATTTGTCCAACCATATAAAAATAGTCAGTAAACCCGTGTACGCAACATGGATATGCTAGATTAACTCCATTAAATGCTCGGTCTCTCAACAAATAAATGTACCACTTAGGTTCTCTACTGTTTATCTCCATTCCTGACAGTGTACTTGTCACGCAGACTTGGGAAAACGAACATACTTCCGATACCCACTTTTACATCCCAATCTTCCGAAGCTTTAGCAGTAGTCGCTTATCCCGCCATGATGGCGGTTGCCGCATATATGCGCACAAGCAGCACAATAAAACTTCTGTGTGCGACCCACTTCTAGATGGCCTTGATGACTAGTATAACATCTGACTGTAACTGAACCCACTCCGAACGGTAAGCAAGAACACCACCATGTGAGACGAGCTGTATTGAAATACAGACAAAGCTGAACAACCGGGATTCAAAAGAACAATAGATCAATTGGCCAACAACATGAGAGGATATAGTCATGAATGGTGAGCGGCCTAACTATGAACGACTGTCGCGCTTGCGTACAACACAAGCACGTGAAGGAACAGTAACGAATTTAGCTGTGAGTGACTATGAAGCGCAAGCGCGTCTACCACCTCCCACCTTTAAATTGAACAGAATAACACGCTAAGTATATTGATATGCTTTACATCTTGTGTTCTCCTCGGCTCTCTCCACTGGCGCTCCGATTCACGTTAGCTTCGATCTGTATTTACCTCTTCCCTTTGGACGACAGGTGTTTCAGATGGGGTACATTGATATGGATCCAACAAGATGTCTAACGGTAGTAAGACTTCCTCTTTTCGGGACGTCTCTTGCATTTCAAAACCGGGTATAATATGTTTGCATGTCTAGTCCATATGATGGAATTCACTTGTATTTTGTACAAAACACTTGAAATCAGTTCCACGACACGGCCAGGGAGCCAGGATGATCTTCCGTCACGAGAATGGTTTACGTACACACTATCATTAGGCACAAAATGCCGAGGGCGTGGTCCAAGATGGCGGTTAAAAGCGAACTCAATTTTAATCTTGCGCTGGTCCTTGTGCAGCGATGGCTTCAAAGCGTCAAGCACTGTTCTGATGCGCATACTGAGAAACGACTCGGATGGGGATATGTTTTGAGGTACTTTCTGGAACTGGCGTCGTACGGTAAACCTGCCAAGCTTTTCGATGATTTTCTAAATTTTCCCATTTACTTCCATTTTAATTAATGCTCGCTTGAACGTATCGACAAAACGTTCAGCCTGCCCGTTTGATTATGGATGGTACGCTGGAGTGCGTATGTGTTCGATGCCATGTGAATTACAAAAGTAGACAAAATTTGAGAAAATAATTAGGAACCGTTGTCCGAAACAATCGTATCGGGAACACCGAATTCTAAACTAATATGGCGCAGGTGTAACAAAATAGCAGAAGTGGCTGGGTACCTCCTTTGAAAAAGTTCAGGCAACTGAGTAAGCGTCGCCAATTACCAGATAGTGAAAACTTACCTAGGGTCCGGCAAGAATCAATATGAATGCAAGAATACGGTCCACTTGGAGTTTTCCAAGAATGAAGCTCACATCTGACAAGTAGTTTTGCTGCCATAACGCAGCCGTTACAGGAACGAACCACATTTGCAATGTCCTGGTCAAGGAATGGCCAGTAGGCATGACTGCAGTTTATGAATTTCAAATAACTAATTCCCGGGCCACCTTCGTAGAACTGACTGAGAAGCTTCTATTTTACAATCTTGGGAATCACAACTCAGTCAGATAATATCAAGTAACCATCAATGGTGTTCCAGACGGACTTCCTTTTACGAAATGGCTCACCATAGCTGTCCAAGGGGCGTGCAGGCCAACTAGTGCTAAGATATCCTATAATACGTTATAACAGGGGATCTCTTACTGTTTCTATTCCAACTGCTGTTACTGTAATTTGACGTACAGATGTTTGCAATACTTCTCTAATCTCGGGATCTTCGGTAATGCTGGACACCACAATGTATTCATCCGGTGTCTTGAACGTGCAGTCAGCAATCAGTCTGAATAATGAATCAGCATGACCAAGCAAAGAGGTTCTTTTAAAAGCAAATCGAAATCGTATGCTAATAGGATGAAGGCTCAACACTGTAATCTGTTTGCCTTGTGAACGCGGCTTCCTCGTTTGGTACCAATAATAGGTAGCAACTTTTTATGATATGTGTACAAATTAAATTTGCGCTTACGTACTAACTTATGAAATTACCTAACCGCAAAAACGAGTGCTAATGCTTCTTTTTCTATTTGACTGTAGTTCTTTTCTGCTGATGTCAACTCACGGAATCATCTATCACAGCCTTTTGATATCCGTTCGGGAACTGATGCAACATGACAACACCGATGCCGTTTTGCGATGCATCAGCATCGACAATTATGAATACTCCTGGGTCGTAATGAGTTAAAAGGTAATTAAAGGGAAATATTTGTTTAATGTAATCAAAGGCTTGCTGGCACTGCGTGAACAAATGGCACACTGACTATGTTTGCTTACTTCTATCACATTTGATGACTAAACACAAAATAAGAGCATTCTAAGTGTGGCGTTGACACGACGATAGTGAGTGTTCGTTTGTATCCACAGCCATAGGCGAATTCGTTTATCAGTTATCGCTTCAGTGTCTCCATGCGTGAGGCTATTTAAATGTCATAGGAACCTATGTTTTCATTAGGATAAGTTTGCTTTACCTCCATGTAGTTGCCTTTACTTGTTGAGACGTTTTGACAAGTGGCTCTCCGAATGGCACCATTAGAAACACAGTCAATGCAGATGGAACCTCCCTATTACGTCCATGGACAGGAATCCTATCCTCATGAAATCGGCATTACTCAACAAACGAACACCTAAAGGGGCTACAATGACGCCGTGTTTATATATGCCATATCATCCTGTTAGAAAAAGCGCCAGGCTGATAATTAGTGGCGATGCACGCATTTTACTCTGGTAATGCAGGCGAATACTTGGAATAGACAAACAATGTTGTCTGACCCACGGGCGTTACTGCAATGTGTTTGCAATCATTTACAAATGCAACAGCGCACACTAATCCTACTATAGACCACTATTTCAGCTAGTCTTAGAAGCAGTCATGTGTGAACGCCGTGACACACGTTGTTATCGACTTGGCAACTACTCGGAAACATTTTGTCATCGGAAAGTAGGTAATTCCGGAGGTATTGTTAAATGAGGAAAATTGCTCCAAAACCTATGCGTATGCAGTGCTTTTTGGCGGGTCATGTCAGGGCACGTACGGTTACTTGGTATTTCAAGCTCATCAATCACATGCAAATGAGGCGTAAATATCATGTTGAAACGCAGGATTGACATACATATACGACCTATAAATAACGGCAGGTCCATGGGTAACTGAGTACCAAAGTGGTCCACAGGTGTGCAGACTAACGAACACTCACTAATGTCGTGTTACCGCCACACTAGGAACCCTCCTCTTTGGAACAATGGCTACAGATCCACTGATGGTCTTACCTATCCAGCGAACCTGACCTTATTATACAATTCGCCGACTACATCAGCAGTACGTAGCTACACTCTTCACATGAGTGTACGCCTAACTGAAACAACACATTACGAGAAGTTTGTAGCTGTAAATGCTTTAAAATTTCTAATTGCGAACAGGTCCTAGTTTTACCTCCTTCCTACTAAGTACTGGATTGTTTCTGATTACCACACTGCCTTAACCATCACATGCATTTCCTAAACGAAATGGCATACAGGTCGATTCTCCAGATTGCTCGCAGTTGCACGATTACATTGCATACCGTATCACGTGTGGCCAGATAGACAAGCGAGTAAGTAAGGCAACCGTGCAGTTCACCCGTAAGCTTTCAAACCTTCTCCTCCAACAGCCTGCAATGGTTGCAGCCTCAACACAATCAACCAATCCGCTTCTTATCACTACTCAATTAGATTTCATCTCGCTCGTGTAAGTCTTCAAATCTTCTCTTCCAACAGCCTGCAAGAGTTGCAGCCTCAACAAAAACTACCAATTCGTTTCTTATTACCACGCACTTAGCTGTCGTCTCGCTTGCGTGGCAGTGAAACCTTTTAGGCCAGATTGGCAGCATGACCAATCACGTATTATGTCTCCTATTGGCTGGTCACTTTCGACTCCATAGAACTGTGCTGGTACACCGATTGCGATCAACAGATAGGCGACCGAAAAACTGAGCCAATTGTTCGGCCAACCCGTAAGCCTAGTCTGCAGGTAGTTTTAAACAAAGAACGTAGAAGTCACGATTAAACTCCACACGAAAATCTGCCTCGACGGGGAATCGAACCCCGGTCCACGAATTTCCGGTCCGTTGCTCTACCACTGAGCTACCGAGGACTGACGATTAGGTGCGGAATTTAACACGTGACTTCTGCTTGATGCGCGACATATTGCCAATGAGCTCACAGTAACTGTCCTGGTGTTGCAGATCGGCTCACTCACTCGTCACTTCCCAGTGGACCGAAGTAACTGTCCATCCGAAATCCAAAGTGCGATGGTAGATTATTTGAAGGATGTTTGTGAGTAACGTAATTTTCGTAGAAGGTAGAAACATCCTTCAAATAATCTACCATCGCACTTTGGATTTCGGATGGACAGTTACTTCGGTCCACTGGGAAGTGACGAGTGAGTGAGCCGATCTGCAACACCAGGACAGTAACTGTGAGCTCATTGGCAATACGTCGCGCATCAAGCAGAAGTCACGTGTTAAATTCCGCACCTAATTGTCAGCCCTCGGTAGCTCAGTGGTAGAGCAACGGACCGGAAATTCGTGGACCGGGGTTCGATTCCCCGTC
>CALYDF020003261.1:0-35893 GCA_944474145.2 Dicrocoelium dendriticum
CTTATCGTGAGAGGGACCTCGGCGTCATTGTGACCCCAGACCTAAAATCGACCGAAAATACCTTGAGGAAAGTCGCTTCTGCCAACAGGTTGTTTTTCGCCATACGACGATCCTTCTCTCGCTTGACTCCGGAGATCTTCAGGCTCCTGTTCACTTCTCATGTACGTCCGATTCTTGAGTATGGACTGCCCGCTGTTTATCCTCTTTCCAAATTTGAGTGCAACTTGATTGAAAAAGTTCAGCGGAGAGGATCTAAATCCGTTCTGGAATTACGAAACCTGCCTTACTCGCATCGTCTCCAGTGCCTGAACTTGTTCTCCCTAGCCTACCGTCGAGATCGCGGGGATTTGATTTTCACACGGCGTATCGTTAGAGGGGAACTTGGAGTTGAATTGCAGAATTTCTTTCCACTCAATTCTTTCAGTTCGACTCGGGGTCACCATTGGAAATTGTTTAAACAAAGGAGACTTCGGGTCCGTTGTGATGTCACTCTGTCTACCAGAGTAGTGAACGAATGGAATAATCTACCTGTGTGTGTCGTTGATGCGCAGTCGGAGGAATGTTTCAAACATCAATTGGATTCTTACCTGTTGAGTAAACTCGGATCTTGTTGCTTCTTGTGTCAATGCAGCGGTTCCATTGGAACCGACTTGCAATGTCCACCTTGATCCCTGTGACGAACGGGAGGCGATGGAGCTGACAAAGGATTTTTCCTTCTGCTCTCTACATTCCAATGTTCCAATGTTTTGTTCCCTGCTAGAACTGCGACTACCGGGCAGCGTAAGTTCCCGCTCTTGCCTCGCTTCATCCGTCCGTTTCTTGTTGTAGTCCCATCGAATACAGTCCGCTGTGTCCGACTCCAATTGCCTTCTGATATCCGCGCTTAATTCCGCGCATCGTCTCGGACTAGTATTAACTAGTCCTACAAATTGGTGACCCCGATTCGCACGCGCGAATTCAACATTTTTCTCGTTTGTATTTTTTGGTGAGTTCGTTCCTTTTTCTCGATTATATACCTATATTCATTTGTTTCTTGCGTAATTTTGGTACTTTTATCGTATTTTGTTCGTTCTTTATCTTTCGACTCACATTTCGAGAGTTGCATCTGAGTCGTTTCACAGCGTAACCATGCTTCCTTTGGCTGTTCCAAGTTTCATGGAACACAGTCCAGAAGTTTGGTTTAAGATATTCGAGATCGAGCTAGAAAATAAGGGCATAACGGCGGACCGTCCAAGGTACAATCAGCTCGTCCCACGCCTTCCTCCGTCGGTAGTGACGCTGATTGAGGACATTCTACTCTGCCCATCGAATGAGGCAAAGTATGAAACGATGAAGCAAGCGATTTTGAAAGAGTTACGACCCAGCGCACGAACACGATTTGAGCAGCTCAATGGTCTCAAGCTTGGAGATCGCAAGCCGTCGACATTGCTCCGCGAACTTCAGCGCATCGCTGGTCCCTTATTCTTGAGCGAAGAAGGGATAAAGGAGCTGTGGTTTGCACGTCTCCCAGAGCCATTGCCGGTAATGCTGTCCATGTTTATAGATGCACCCTTGAAAGACTTAGCTACCAAGGCAGACGCTGCGTTCGAACGTTTTCCGCAGCAGACGACCAGTAACTCCGGTGACGTATTCTCACCGATGAAAACCGAATCTAATGTTTGTTCCCAGTCGCTAGACCTATCTGACTCTAAAGATGAGGAAATTGCGCTACTTCGCAGCAGGATAGCAGCAATGAAGGCTTCGAAGCAGCGTGTGCCACGGTCAAATGCTGACCACGTTTTGGCTACCGTTCATTGCGGCTCGTCTGTGCCTGCACCGAGTACGTCACGTTCGGCACGAAAGCGCCACATTTTCCTTACAAGTTCTCAGTCAGATAATGTCAAACCCGTCGAAGAAGTATGTTGGTATCACCGCCAATACGGTGGAAGAGCTAGACGTTGTCGGGCTCCCTGCATTAGGCACGACCCAGGGAAAACGAATAGCCCGCATACTAGCACTACAAACGTATCATTTAATAACCAAGTAAACCGACTGTTTTACGTTAAGGATCGACGTTCTTCCATCACGTTCCTCATCGACACAGGAGCGGAAGTCAGCGTCATCCCAGCGACCGCTAGCGACAAGCACTCGAAGCCTACGTACAATTTGCGTGCGGCCAACGGTTCTCCGATAGCTTCATTCGGTCAGCGCATGATGAACCTAGACCTCAATCTTCGCCGAGATTTTCAGTGGGTCTTCATGGTTGCGTCTGTACCCTTCGCGATTATCGGTATCGACTTCCTCCGACATTTTGGGTTGCTTGTTGATGCTGGTCGCCACAGACTTTTAGACGATCGTACGAAACTAGGTGTTGATGGTGTCCTTTCAGATGCCCCGATAATCAGCCCTGTATTTCGAATCGCAGACGCACCGTCCGACTACTTGAGCCTCCTCTCCGAATACCCGCGACTGGTTCGACCGGCTGCAGAGCTTCCACCAGTCACGACAGAGGTCGCTCACCACATAGTTACGCGCGGTCAACCAGTTAGCGCACGGCCAAGACGGCTTGCTCCAGACAAACTACGGGCAGCACGAGCCGAATTTGACCACATGCTTCAACTTGGTATCGTCAGACCGTCCAACAGCCCATGGGCGTCGCCTCTGCACATGGTCCCGAAGAAGGTTGTGGGGGACTGGCGTCCTTGCGGCGACTATCGATCCTTGAATACGGTAACCACGCCTGATCGCTATCCGATCCCACACATAGTGGATCTCACCGCCAGTCTGGCGGGTAAAAGTATCTTCAGCAAAATCGACTTGGTACGCGCATACAACCAAATTCCGGTAGCCGAGGCGGACATCGCTAAAACTGCCGTGACGACTCCATTTGGTTTGTTCGAGTTTCTGCGTATGCCATTTGGTCTAAAGAACGCCGCGCAAACTTTTCAGCGTTTCATCGACCAAGTTTGTCGCGGCTTAGACTTCGCTTACGCGTATCTTGACGACATTTTAATCGCAAGCTCTTCACGAGAAGAGCACATACGCCACGTACGAACACTTTTTGATCGTTTATCTCAACACGGGGTGACGATCAACGCAGAAAAGTGTTCGTTTGGTGTCGATTCAGTTAATTTCCTGGGCCATCGTATCTCTTCTGCAGGCGTCGTGCCACTGCAAGATAAAATTCAAGCCATTATCGACTACCCCGAGCCTCATTCTTTCAAGCAGCTCAGGCGTTTTGATGGCCTGGTCAACTTTTACCGTCGATTTATACCCAACTGCGCCTCTCTGATGCAACCCCTCACGGACCTTCTCCGAGGGAAACTCAAGACGTTCGAATTTCCTACCGCAGCACGCGCTGCTTTTAAGTCGCTGAAAGAGGCTATCGCCAACATAGCTTCCATAGCGCATCACGATCCGACCGCCCCACTGTCCCTTAGTACTGACGCCTCGGACGTCGCGGTCGGCGCTGTTTTGCAGCAACGCGTAGCCGACACGTGGCAGCCCTTAGCGTTTTTCTCCAAACGCCTACAACCTACCGAATCTCGCTACAGCACGTTCGGTAGAGAACTACTTGCCGTATATCTAGCGATACGTCACTTTCGACACGTCCTAGAAGGCCGCTCCTTTGTCGTCTTCACCGACCACAAACCCCTAACTTACGTGCTCGGCTCGACTACCGACCGATACTCTCCTAGAGAGTCGCGCCACCTTGACTATATCGCTCAGTTTACGACCGATATACGGCATGTCTCAGGTGTGCACAACGCCGTCGCCGATGCACTTTCCCGCATTCAAGCTATCTCCGCTGACGCCGGCACTGCTATCGACTTGGCAGCCATGGCCACAGCACAACTCAACGATCCTGAGGTTGATCTACTACGCAGGTCTCCCTCATTGGATATACGACCCGTTCCGCTGACATCATCAGACGGCACTATACTGTGCGATTTATCTCTGGGCACGCCGCGCCCAGTCGTCCCACGTGAGTTTCGGCAGACCGTGTTCGACGCGTTGCACGGCTTGTCTCATCCAGGCGTTCGTGCATCGGTTAAACTCGTAACCGCACGATTCGTTTGGCGCAATGTTAATCGGGACGTCCGTACCTGGGCAGCTGCTTGCCTTCCGTGTCAACGCGCGAAGGTGCACAAGCACACGAGAAGCCCATTAGGCACTTTTCCGACGCCAGACGCACGCTTTCATCACGTGCACGTCGACCTCGTAGGTCCTCTGCCGCCTTCCAAAGGCTCGGTATATCTACTGACCTGCATCGATCGATTTACTAGATGGCCTGAGGCCGTCCCTATCCCAAATTGCTCCTCGGAAACAGTAGCGAAAGCTTTTATGGAGCGCTGGGTAGCTCAATACGGCTGTCCCGCCATCGTGACCACCGATCGAGGGTCACATTTTTCGTCAACGTTTGCCACGTTGCTTAAGGATTTAGGCTGTCGCCACGTTCAGACGACAGCGTATCATCCGGCCGCTAACGGCATGGTGGAGCGTTTTCACCGCCAGTTGAAGGCAGCGCTACGTGCGCACGCAGATCCTTCATGGTCTGAAACGCTTCCCCTCGTTCTCCTAGGTTTAAGAAACACGGTTAAGACTGACTTCGACGCCACACCAGCGCAGCTAGTCTACGGTTGCACGCTGCGGTTGCCCGGACAGCTGGTAGCACCAGCCCCATGTACTTCCACTTTTGACTACGGAAGTTACACTGACCGATTGGCTCACCAGATGCGTGAGCTACGTCCACCCGCTCCTCGATCGCAGAAGACACCAGTGTACGTGCCCGAGAAGCTGTCTACGTGTTCACACGTCCTTCTTCGCGCAGACGGTGTTCGACAGCCTCTTCAGTCGCCGTACATAGGACCCTTCAAGGTGCTGCATCGTGCGAGTAAGGCGTACACTATTGACCGCGGTGGTCGACACGAAGTCGTCACCATCGACCGTCTAAAACCCGCCTTTATGGAAGAAAACCCCTCGCCTACTTCGTCTAGTAGTGCTTCGTGCGACGTTACAACTCATCGCACCAACTTACATCATCCTAGTCCAGTTCAGCCAGACCACGATCACGGTCTGCACGCTTCAGCAATCCCGACATCACCCGAACCTAGTCCGCCGCCTCCCACGACCAATCGCCGTGGTCGGGAGGTACGTAAGCCCGTTCGCTTCTCCGACTATGTACAGTGTAAATACTTTTAACTTTGTAGATATTGTATATATTTGCCTCATTTTTGGTCGATTAACGTTTTGAAAACAAACAAAAATATCAAAAAACCCCCAAAAACCTTTTTCGAAAAAAATATTCAAAAACCAAAAAATATTTAAACACGCAGCTCATTCGTTTGTTCTTTTTGGCGTTTTCTGCGCGTGTTTTTCTATTTTCTCGTCTTTACATGCCCCAACCCTCCCCTTCGATCGACTGGCCCACACGAGGAATGTTTTCGAGGACCCTGACGCGGACACTGGTCGCTTCTCCGCGGGACGAGGATTGCTTCTCCGCGGGACGAGGATCGCCTCTTCGCGGGACGAGGATCACTTCTCCGCGGGACGAGGATCGCTTCTCCGCGAGACGAGGGTCGCTTCTCCGTGGGACCATGGTCGTTATCTTCGTGGGACGAGGGTCGTTTTGGCGCGGGGCGGGGTGCGGCGGGGGGAGAGACCACTCCCAAGCGCACCGTTTGGCAGCAGCGGAGGTTGAGGTCCTGTCGGCCTTTTTCTGGACTAGCCAGTTTTTTTGTAGTCCGACAAGCCCGCTCCAACGGCTCGCCGAAATGCACCCTGCCCTGCATTCAATAAATAACAAATCATAAACGGCACAGCGGACTCCGACTTCCGACGAACCCCCACTTACACGAACGCACGCCCATTTTTACTCGGCACGATTTCGCCTTACGAACCTGGTTTCAACATTCCTTTTCGATTTCGAAGGCTTTCTATGTTCAGCCTTCTAGGGGGGGAGCTCTGTAGCGCCCAAAAAGATAACTCTTATCTTTCGTGTACAATTTACTTGTTGACCGATTGTACATTACTCCTTCTTGTTTTAATCTTACAACCGGCTCGACACACAACTGCCTTGTAAGTTCCCGCGCTCACGTGTACGCTCTTGCCTCGCTTCATCCGTCCGTTTCTTGTTGTAGTCCCATCGAATACAGTCCGCTGTGTCCGACTCCAATTGCCTTCTGATATCCGCGCTTAATTCCGCGCATCGTCTCGGACTAGTATTAACTAGTCCTACAAGTCCGAATACACTGGAAGCCGAAGAGAAGTTTCTGCATAGGACCTCGATGTCAAATGGTTATCTTGAAATGTGCATCCAAGTGCCCAGCATACTCCCCAAAAAGAAACTGCCGGTGCTAACGGCATGGAAAATAGCTGTTTATCTGTTCATGCCCTTCAAGGGAGACCATGTGGCAAACGACATCAGACGCAAGCCCAAATCCGCTCTAACGCGCATGTACACGACTGCACAGTTATGCCACATACACACGACTCGGAACCTTGTCCTTCATGACGGTCAGAGCTACTCTTCGGCTGTTTCGCCCTCTCGTTTGTCAGTTCATCTGCAGTTGCAGTAACGTTTACATAGACAGGACTAACCGTCAGTTGGCTCAGAGGGTGGTTGAACACTTGTCAAAATGGATGGAGCAAATAATGACGCAACAAAATGGAGCGCCTCCCAGAATGAACCGGATTCCGTCATCATCTATCACCAAGCACTTCGTGACAACTGGTCACAATGTCTACCCCAAGACTGCCTTCAAAGTGCTATTACGTAACCGGAATTTGATAAGGTTGCTATTCAGTGAAGCGTTGCTAATTAGGGCCTGTTAACCAGTGTTATGTGCACAGAAACTCTTGAAGCAATCAATCAGATTGCCTTGAACTTGATTTTGGCGTTTTGATTGGTGTGCCAATTTTTCCCATGTATATAATTGTGTGTGTTTCTGCTTGTATTGTGTATGCGACTGAGGAGAACAATCGAAATGTTGACATATCGCAATCTGTCTTCTTTCTGCTTTGATCAAGTGGCTGAAGGGGACCAACTGTTTATTTTCGTGTCTGACAAATTTACTTGTAGTCCGTGAAGGCTAAGCTGAGGCAGTAGACAACGGTCACGCTATCAACATGCTTTTCGTTGACTTCTCGAAAGCCTTTGATACTGTCACTCACCAACGACTCATTAAGGTTGAGATCGTATAGGATATCTGGAGCCGCCCTTCATTGGATGTCTGCTTTCCTAGGGGGGAGAGAACAGTGTGTACGCGTGGGACGTAGCCTTCCGCTTAGACAAGCTGTTCTTAACGGCGTTCCGCATGGCTCGGTTCTAGGGCCGTTGCTTTTCGCAAATTATGTCAATGACTAACTCTAGACCTTGAAGTACCGTCGCTATTGTTTGCTGCTGACCTCAGACTCTGCAATATTGTGGCTATGCCTGAGTGCGCTGAGGCACTTCAGCGTGCCTTGGATAGGCTCTGGGATTGGTCAACCTTATGGTTGATGTGTATAAACCAGGCGAAATGTTCTGTCCTCTGCATTGGAGGTGCTAGTCCCCCCACGCGCTATGTAGCTGGTGGAAGTGAAATCCCTGTTGTCACTCAGCAGGTTGATCTAGGTATCGTCACACCTCAGTGCTTCACTCTGGAGACAATTGGAGAAAGGCTGATTGTAGGTGTTCTCTATAATTTGGTATATTCCTCGCTCCTTCGGTGTCCTAACGGCCGACTATTTCGTGAAGCTGTTCTCAGCTCTTGTGCAGCCCCACTTCGAATACCTGTATCCAGGCTTGTCCATCTTGTCTTGTAAGGGACAAATGGAACTGGAGAGGGTTTTGCGAGTGGGTACAAGGTTAGTGCAGGGATTACGGGGGCAAACGTATCCCGAACGTTTGCTTAGCTTGGGTATGTACTCAATGCACTACCGGAGAATTAGAGGAGACTTGATCCTCACTTACTGTATCCTAACGGGTAAAACCGGTCCAGACTTGTTCTGTCTGTTTAGTCCTGCCAAGCTGCCTAAGCTCCAAGGGCATCCGTTGGAGCTGCATCTAATGCATTCTGACCGGGTAATGACGGAAAATTGCTCTTCGCGCCGGGTTATTGGAAGTTGGAACTCGCTTCCAGAGCACGTCCTCAGGCAGTCTACCGTTGGGGGTTACGAGCTGCGGTTAGATGCTCTTTGGTGGCAGTACCAAACCTTCCGTTTCTCCTAACCGACGGGTACCTTCAACATTCCGGTTCTATTTTCACTTTACATTTACTCATTGATATTACTCTTCGTCATCTGACATTCCTCCTCTTACTTCTAGCTTAACCTTAAAGCTTTTAATGCACATCAACTGGCGTGGCAGGGAATGCTGGGGAGGAAATGTGGACAGTAAGTTATTGGGCGGGGTCTGATGCTGCCCTTCTTTTAGGCGTTCTACAACTGAAGCCGGCCTATCAATTCCCGGTCCAACGATATGCAAACAATGGCTAATTCATGGTTTATCGCATCGTTCAGATCACAATTAAACATGAAATTGCACATATATATCACTTGGTTCATAATACAACGTATATCAACACTGACGACTAAAGGATAATGTTGTATGTGAGTCGTAAATAAGGCGGTCTTGTTCCGGCCATACCAACTGCGGTTTTATAAGCTGTGTTAGCAGTAGGCCTAGACGCCTTGTTCCTCAAGAGCAATATAGCGGCCCTAACCTACCCAATATGCGTGCGGTGATCACACCTGAATGTGCGATCGGTTTTAATAGAGATGCACTAACAGCCCTATGGAAACTAAGTTGACAAAAATGCGCCGCAAGTGCATGCATTATTCTAATAAGTACACCTATTGACGTTGCTTTGGATAATTTTTGCCAACCTTATACCTTACCTTTAGGAACATTGGAACATTGTATTTGATGGGAATAAAAGCTGGAGCTTTACATGACCCATAGGGTAAAAAGAGTACGGGTCGGGTTTAATGAAAGGCCAAGCAACCTTATAGCGGGTTGGACTCGCGTGTTAGCCGTATCTTCATCGGGCTTATGTGGCATTTAAAACAGAATGCACGCCGGCTCAAAGCGAGACATCCCACCACGCCCTCCGAAACGGCTTTGGAAAGGAAGTAGGTGGAAGAAAAAAAAGAAAGAAATTCCATCCAGTAGAATGTAATTAAATTAGGGAATATCGCGGTGTAGCTCGGCCAGATGACAGTCCAAGCGGGCCTTAAAGTCCGCCACAGTGGGTGCCAAGACTAAATCGGCCGGCAGAGCATTCCACGGTCGGCAGATTCGCAAAGAGAAGTAGTGTCGTCTGCAGTTCAGCCGACTGTGCTGACGTGTGAGCCTCAGTGGGTGGCCACGTAGGTGGGAGCCCGATTGGTGCAGTGTGAGTAGGTGGCGACAGGGATGTCCAGGGTTGGATAAGATCATGAACACGAGAATCAGGTCGCCCCGTAGACGTCGGTACTTAAGCGAGTAGAGGCCCAGGCACTGAAGTCGTTGTAGACAATCTAAGTGCTTGAGACCTGCGACCAGTTTGGTTGCTCGACGTTGTGGGGCTTCGAGTATGCGTTGATCCTTCAACAACCAAGGGCTCCAAGCCTGAATAGCGAACTCCAAGTGGGGTCGGAGAAAAGCGTTAAGGAGGAGGCGGAAATTGCTGGGGTCAATTTGACCGAAGGCTCGTTCAGCAATCCCACCATGCGGTTAGCAGCAGCAGCTGCTTTCCGGCAGGAAGCGGATACGGAAAGACTCGTCTGGGTAATGGTACCCAACTCTCTTTCGGCTGAAGAGATCTGGAGGATAGACGCTCCCAGGTAATATACAGGAGAAAAAGCGGAAGGGCGGGTAGAAAGGACGCGACATTTCGAAGCGTTAAATGGAAGGTTATTTTCTATGGACCACTGATGTAGACGGTCGAGGTCCGTCTGAAGTGCGTGGGCATCGTCCGGAAGGTTAATTGTGCGCCACAGCTTGGCGTCGTCCGCGTATAGTAGCAGTGAAGACTCCATTTGCGGTGTGACCTCTTCAAGGTCTTCCAGTATTTATGCCACTGAGCAACGGACTCCAAAATCAACGGAACACTAGCAGAACTTCTCTTAAGCTGACAACTGCCGGCGGCAATTCAAGGTTCAAGATCCCGCCTAAGGGCAGTAATTCGGCAAATGGCGGCTTTTAAATAACTTCACACAGAATGTTGTATATAATGAGGATCATGTAAGATATCCCACACAAAACTGCTTCCCCACATTGGCCCACCAAAAGTCAGTAAGTAACTTCCTTCCTCGCACCAGTTATTTTTAGCGCGCCAATGTACCGGAAAAGATGGGTCACCTCCTTCGCCTACGTGACACCAACAGTAAGGTGAAGCTGCCGTATGTCATGCAAATCCCGCCGTGTTAAGCGAAGGTCACTTTGAACGCGTACAAATACGCGCCTATGCTGTGTCAGACGAAGCGACTAAATCAAGTTGCATACCATGCACTTCTGTTCAGTTGTTACCCGCCAGTCTTTGGAATACAGCCAATGCTTACCAACATGAAAGTTGGGTCAATGCGTTAACACGCTTATCCAATCTCGTAAATTCCTCCTCAAAAATCACAGAGCATTAAGCCATGCAATCGTAAAACCGGTGGATGTTAGCAAGTAGTTTTACTGATACACAACAATTACCGCTTTCCACCAGCATCCGATCGTTTGCTATGCACGCACATGGATTGAATATATTGGAGTATCATTGGAGTGGTAGAGAGCAGATAGGGCATCCTGTGTCAGCTCCATCACATCCCGTTCAGAGCGAGGATTGTGCGACATGCTGCGAGGCGGTATTCCGCAAGGGACCATTACGGTCGCATCGAAAACAGCAGGATCCTTGAATACTCAGCAGATGTCAGTCTAACAGTTTCCTTAAACTTTTCCTCACATTGTGCACTAACGACCAGTTCAGGCAAGCTGTTCCAGTCCTTTACCACTCGAGTTGACAGGGTGAAATTAGAATGAATCCGGACCCTCCTCGGCTTAAACAGTTTCCAAGAGTGACCCCGTGTCGAGCTATTAAATAAATAACTGGTATATTCTCGGTAAGACAAGATCCACCTGTGAACGCAAGATCAAATATGCATACAAGCATAGCTTCTTTGGAATATTAAAACATTTCGTTTTAATGAAAGTATAAACGAAAAGATGTAGTCCATACGAGTGAGCATTTTGTCAGGTAATAGTCAGACCAAGGAACATGATGGCGCTGGGGCGCGTAAAATCAGTCATAACTGTTGCGTCAAGATACAAGTTGGGCGTAATTTCGCCATGTAGTAATCCATGAGCACAGGAGCCCAAACAAGGTTTTGGTGCAATCAATGACCATTACGAAATCGGAATGATCTGTGCTCCATCAAAGCATTCTTCATAGTAAAACCAGTTGCACAGGTTGGATGTAGAAGGCTGAGGACTGCGTCAGTGTGAAATGTTTAGCTGTGACTTTATTTAGTGGCGAGTCACATCCGCCACGTTGCAGTGTTGTTAAGCGGACATTTGTGGCTCTTTATAGGGAGAACTCTTGCCATCCAAAAATCCACCACGTCCTGGAACGCGGCCGTAGCTTCCGTTGAACAGCAGTGCTAGCCTGCTGGGCATCGTACAGACCGATTTTGCGCTCTATCATTCGCTGTCCGTTGACAGCCATAATTCTTCCGTGGTTGGCCTAATGGCTTCGTAATGAGCCGGCAATAGTGGTTGAAACCGGTAAATGATGCAAAAGCGTCGCAAAGTCTAATAATAAAAGATGCAGGTGGGTAAACGCATTGTTAATAGAGGCTGGCTTTTTCTGTTATATTCTTGTCCGGCTCGCAAACCGTGTCCAGCTATCCATGCTTGACTTGTCATGGTGATGGTTAGTGCAGTTGTTCCTTGTGGCTTAATATGTCCATACCAAGCGAAAATGCCATACCTTTGTTCAATGCGGGATCGTTACAGGTTGCTTACTCCGCAAAATGGAATCAGAATTCCTTCAAATGTAAGTGTAACTTTCTCCATGGTCAAGTTAAATCTCCATCAAAGGCCGCTGGAAAAGCCACTTATAGAAGCGCAACGCTGTCCGTGAAATGACATCGGAAAAGCTCCAGGTGAATAGAGAATCGGAATGTTTGACGCAGTGAAGGTAATCACGCCGGAATTGTTTGGCTTCCGTTGTGAAACAGGGGATCCATGTAAATATATTATTCCAAGTGAGTACGAGGCGAGCTAAATTCATTTGTTTAGACCCCGTGAAGGTGGCATCTCCAGAATGGTGGAAAGTGCTCCATTTGGAGCGATGTGTGGGTTCTTCATCTCCCAGAGCAAGGATCTTTAGACCAGCTGGCTATTAAGGATGGGTCATCCAGGCCCAGTGGATGTAACTGTAGAAATCTCGGGAAATGACGGCCAACGGACAGGAGGCAGCCAAACAGACAGGCAGCAATGAATGAAGAAGCACTATCGAAAGGCTGATGGCATGCAACGGGGCCTATGTTACATTAAACTTTATGTAATTTCGTTTAGTATACATGATTTTCCAGCGCGTTCTTTACATCACGTCGCTGGTGTGGCTAAGACTACAACCACTACGTTGAAGGTTTTGCACGCGCAGAGTCAAGAGACCAATATAACAAAGCATTTTTACCAAATTTAGCGGATAATACGATTGTTGGAGAGAAACGTGTAAGTCGATGACGATGACAGCAGTCCGAATGCGAGAGGCATCTTATTTAAAAACTAAGGATAACTAGATGGGGACTGAATGTGAGATCAACAGTACGTATAGCAACGTTCCAAGAGGAAAAGGAAATTCAAAGAATCGGCGATGAGCGCGTGAATGCGGAGGAGAGTGCGAAGCGTAATTTGTGAGAGTAATTATGTTAAAGCGCTCATAATTCCATAGTAGAGAGCAGAGGCATATGAAGAGAGGCAAATGAGCATACTAATGGAAGTAATAAAGAATCACTTAGCAATGATCCGGGGGCCGCCAGTAATCAGGAGCGAGGTCGGAGCGGAGGAAACCATAAGAACGAAGATAACTTGGTTCGTCGCCATGATTGTAAGCCGTGGGATGAAAAATAGAGCACAATAACAGAAATGCCCATGGAAAAGAGGAAAATAAAAGCAGCAAGAATCTAGACGTAAGTGAAAAAGAGCGAAATCATGGAGGAAAAACACATGTAAGTTAGCGTCGAATAAAAAATGAAAGCAACAGAAAGCACAGTAAGGAAAGAAAAGGGTCGGTAAACAGGTTTTATTGAGGAGAAGTGGAAAAGCCACCGACGTCCTTCAGATACTGATTCATCCCTGTTAATAAAAAGAAGGATGAATAACGCCTAGTGCGGTAAATAAGGTGAGGGTGGAGAGCGTTGCGCAGGAATAAGTAGATAGCATGGCGAGCAAAGCACAAAGGATGAGGGGCACAGAGGGTTGGGACTACAGAGCCTAAACTTTTGGTGGGCGCAGCCATCGGGAAGCACACGCACCGGCTTTCCTGTTGTAAGCTTCTGCCGTAAGTAAGTTCCAAGGAAAAAACGATATCGCCCATTCTACCTGAAACCGTTTTACACCTTCAAGGAACGCTGAAATTTCACGACATGGACGTTACTGAATTGGCTAAAGAGTCTGGAGTCATCTACCATGGCGGTTGTAGCCAGGAGCGACAAATGCTCAACCACGGTAACGCATTTAAGTCACCACGTACACTGAGTTCTAAGTAAGCTCCCACAGCATTAACATCTTTCACAATATAACTGCCCTTCTCATTCACCGAAGCGCGCTCGGTATACACATTTCATTAAAGTGACTTGTGTACCGTAATTACACCTTCAAAATCCTCTGAATCGCTCGTGGTGCATGCGACGGTCGGCATGCTCGCAGGGTTTGGTAACCCTTAACTACCGGACTGGTGGAAACGTTTTGTTATAGGCTTTCTCTGAATCAGCTGAATCTTCAAGCATGGACATATAACGAGAATAAAAATATTGAAGAAATAAATAAGAAGGCAGCAGTAAACAGAAGGAAACATGTTATTCAAAAGGTAGGAGCTAAAGCAATGTTATAAGCTTTTTAATTTGAAGTAACATTTTACTGACAAATTATGACCATATAAACAAATAAATAGTTTATTCTCAAATTTATAGTGACACGCCAAATCAGGAACGAACAATGTTTGCAGGTAGTCGTATTTCGTAACGATATTTTAGGTTCAATTTTGCGTAGTGCTAACGGTCAAAGCACTAAAGTGAAATGAAACGGTACATGTAGACGGAGAGTATCATATTCTTGCACTGTCCGGAAAGTTGATATATGACGTTAGTCGACTTGCCAGTATGTAGTTGTGGGCAGTGACTTCCTTCAGTGCTGGGTCACATCCGCCAAGTCACAGTTTTGTTAGACAGACAGTTATGCCTATTCATAGGGATAACGCTTGCAAGGCAAAAATTCACCAAGTCCTGCAACACTGCCGTAAGGCATTTTGAACACTAATGTATAACGGGCAAAGTCGCTTGCCGTCTGATTGCTTACTCACTCCTTTGCAGTCAATTGGATTCTAACGTCCTCTGTTTGCTGAACAGCTAGGTTGTGTAGGGCCACCAGAATGTTTGAGGCCGGCTGAGGATGGAAACATCACGAATAGCCGACTTGTTTAGTGTTCAGGTGAGCAGTTTCGAACTTTTTGGTGTCTGGATATTTCAGATGCATAATTTTCGGGAGTATGAAGACTTGCTAGCCCTTAATACTGGACAACGGTCGTGGTGGTGTTTGCAGTTGTGTTCCTTTGGTATACAGCCATGCTCCATGTAGGTCCTTGTCGGTTAGTCCGTCCATCTTGAAGGAAAACTGTGCTTCAATCCCATCCCAGATCTCCATGCATTTCCGACCTCTGAGAAAAGGGAAAGTGTGGGACAACCGTGAGAAAACCGCGAGAACAGGTGTGGAATTAAACGGTGTTAAAGGCTTATGGTACAACATTTAGAATTGGGACAAATTTATGTATAGTGTGCAACGATGAGTTTGCTGAAAGTGACGTTTGAACGCCTTATAAAATCAATAGACGTAAGAGTGGGTAGATTACGACGAGGTAGAGACAAGAGCGTTGCTTCAGTAAACAATTCATGAAATAGCAGTTAAATATGAGGCAACGACTGCGTGGGAGAGCGGCAATAAAGTTAAAAGACTGATGGTGAGTGAATGGAGAATTAACAGCACGTAACCAGCTTAATGCGATAGGGAGCGCCGAATAAGTACGTAAAATTGATAGGTTGTCAAGAGAGAGATTCATACGTTAATTGATGTTAAAGCAGCGGGAGGTTTGTCTGCAGAATTTCTAAGAGAAGCAACATTAGAGCGATAAGGGCGGTTCCTAACAAGCTCCGGATATGTACAGTGATGCACGGTGCCTAGAACCACAAGCTGCTGCTAAACAGAGATGTCGAAGTTAAGTCGATCAAAGGATATTGGCCAGATGTAGCCTTTCCATTAAAATGTCTGTACACTAGTGGATACCTACAGTGTCACAGGATACATCATAAAGCTAGCAAAGGTGGGTGATACAGACATTCCAAGTGAACATATGATGAAGAGACCACGAGTGTATCCCGGCGAGCTCCAGATATGCGCAATGGTGCATGGAGCCTACGACGAATCGCTACAAAGAGGTAAAGCGGAGAAAAAGAGCGACAGATAGTGTTAATAGGAGAGAGTGTCGGTGGCCTGCAAAGGCTTTTGTATTAAGCCTTCTATGTACCATTAGTTATCTACAGTGACACAAAATAATTCAAAAAGCCAGCGACGGTATGTGATGCAAACAATCCAAGCAAGTTAAAGTTAGAGAGATAAGGAGTGTATCCTGGCGCAACGATGCATATTACCTACAATAACGCACCGAGCTGAAAAGTGGTGACAAAGGTAAGCCAAATAGCTGTTAATGCCACTAGGGGAGAAAGTATTGGTGGCTAGCAATGGCATATGGGGAAGCCTTCAAGTTGCTGGTGGATACCTACAGTGTCCTAGAATAAGTCAACCGACAGCAAATGTATGTGACGCAGACATTTCCGGAAAGTAAAGGTTGGAGGGCTAAAGGTGCGGCTCTTAGCAAGCTCCAAATATTCGCAGAGGTGCATGAAGCCTACGACCACCTGCTGTTCCAAACAGAGGTGTCGAATTTCAGACGAGCGATCAATGGTTGCGCTGGAATTCTTTCTGTGGTCAGTTGTAGTCATGCTAATAAGACGCTTGGTCACTAGTGTATGCCTACAGGAGCACAGAATGCACCAACAAGCCTGCGAAGGTAAGTGACACAGATATTCCAAAAGAAAATATCATGGAGAGACAAAGAGTGTATCCTAGCGAGCTGCGGATACTACAGAGATACATGGAGCCTACAACGAAACCTTTGCAGATAATGGCTATAAGCGAGCGTATCGGTGGCCAGCAACGGAATTCGGAGTATGCCTTCTAATTACTAGTGTATATCTACAGTGAGAATACGTCAACAAATCAACAAAGTAGGTGATGCAGACAATCTAAGCGAGTGCAAGCCAGAGTGATAAGAAGTGGCTCCTGGCGCAAAGATGCGTCCTATGTACCATGATTCGCTGCAGTTGAAAAGAGGTGCCAAACTTTAGACGAAAAACAGATAATGTCGATAGAGGAGAGAGAGTATTGGTGGCCAGCAATGGAATGTGGATGGAGCCTTCTAGTTACTAGTAGCTACTTACAGTGACAGAATATTTAATGCAAGCTGTCCAGGTAAATGAATTTGAATACTTACAGTTAATTACCCTTGCGGTTACCTGGGTTTTTACTAGATGTGGAGGAATAACTTGGAGATAATTGAGTTGAACGCGCAAAGATTTACGCTCATTGGCTAGATTCTGTCAGTGCTTAGTCGGAATAACATACATATATATCTGGCGTAAAGGAGAGTTAATTGGTGGGGATTGTGTCCGAAATGTTGTGTTTTCGGGTTTAGTGGTGCTCTGGGCTATGTTCCCAAAGTTCATTCTCCACTATATTAGTGTTAAAGAACTCTATGTAGGCTGGATAGCTAGGTGGCCATATAGGGATGATCTGAACTGTGCAGTATTCTCGGCTGCTATAACTTGTAATGGTAGCCGGTTCCAGACTCGAGCCAATCTGTAGAGAAAGGAATGGTTACGCATGTTGTTGCGGTATGTAGGTAGGGTAATGGCTAAGGGTCTATGGCGAAGTGGATAACGTGAGTCACCGTTTTGTTGAATAATCCTGTGGGGGTTCGTGGTTTATTTGTTTATCGTCTGAAATAGGAAGGTGAGGTTGAGTCTCAGTTTTCGTAACCATAAATGTTCAAGGCCAAGAAGTGTACAGCGCCGACGGTAGTTTTGAGTAGAAGGACAAAGCATGCACTTTATGAATGGGCGTTGTACTTTTTCAATTGTTATTCGGTTCCTCTTTCCGGAGTTGGCATCTATTATTTTGCAGCAATCCAAAAGAGGTCTAGAGCATATCTTGTATAAAGTGCGTCTGGATTCACTTACGAGCATTGCCTTGAAGTTATGTTTAATGCGGGACCTGGCTTTCGCTACACTATAGCTAACTTGTTCCGAGACATTTGGTGAGCTTGAATAGTGTACCCCGAGCTCACTTACAGTTTCACAATTGGCAAGTGAGACTCCATCCAGGGTTAGTGCATTAGGCGGTGCAGCGCCTCTATACGACAGAGCGCTGCACTTAACAGGAGGATAATCAAGCTTCCGTGTGTTTCACTCAGAGTCTAGTGCTTTAAGGTCGGTTTGAATATTGCGGAGACCGCTCCTTAGGTTACCCGAGTCAAAGCAAAATAAGGCTTTGATACTTCAGCGAACATGTATGCCTTTCCGTATTCAATGACTTGAAATACGTCGTTGACGTAGGTTGGGAAGAGTATGGGGCCCAGTACGCTACCCTAGAACACCCCTCATAACTGGCTGCGGTGAGGATTTGAAGTCTCCTAGTCTCGCCGACTGTATTCGACTGGGGAAATAGGGAGACAACCAAGGACGCAGATGGTCTGATATGCCGTAAGAAGCCAGTTTATTTAGCAGTCCGCTATGAGGGACTCGGCTGAACGCTTTTTCTATCCATGATAATGATCGGAGATTTCCTGCAATCAGCCATGGCGGGAACATTGTTCAGAAAATTCAACTGGCATGTTTGACAGGGTTTAGACGGGAGATCTACACTTTGGGACTTGTTAAGGTGCTTACAAAGCGTCAAGAACCGTAGGAGCTGTTCTTTGCCGCTCCTCTCCGTCACTCGTAAAGCGAATGGGGGGTGTCTGAGGGGTCGGTAGTTTTCAATGTTTTGACGCCGTTCCTTGTTGTGTCCCGACATGACTACTGCATGTTTCCGAGCATTCCGAAAGGTTTCATGTTTCATGGCAAGAGTGAAAATGTTGAGGAGGAGGTTACCCAGAATTAACAGATCCGGTGGGAGGACATCAGGTCCGGTGTGGAGGGATAATTTGAGACCTTGAATTCCCTAGTAATGGTACGCAGATCAAATTGTACTGGGCGTAACGTATAATTAGTGCCACTTGGAATGTTAATAGGCAGGGTTAGGTTAGCAGAAAGAGTCACAGACGTGGCGGTTCAGGACCTCTACATTTCAACTGGTTATTGGTAAGTGTGTTGACTGGACGAGCAATCGAGTTAATCGAACTGAAGGCGTGGTTACTTCTGCGCCTCATCAACAAAAGCAGGGCTTTGATATTGTTGATAACATTTAGGGCAGTGTGTTTGTCGGACAGCTAGGCGGTAGCTAGGGATTTTCTCTGCTCCAATGGGACTTCATTGATGCGAATAAGCAGGAAGAATGCTCGGGTCTTGCTGTACTTTGAAAGTAGCCGTTTGAGCGTAACGAGTAGCTTGCGAGGGGAACTACATTCTGCGGTGGCCGCAGCGCTTTGTGCTTCGTTATCGGTTTAAGTATTTCCAGGTAACATGTGTGATTTCTATTTAGCACAACAAGAGGCGGTGCCCGCATCTGTATCCAGAAAGAGTACATCCCAGCTGTTGGATCTCAGAATTAGAGCAACGTTTTTCTAACTGGTGCGTTTGAAGAGCTGAACATAATACGCTGGTCTAACTACTGGGGGACGAGTGCTGGGTAGTTGGAAAGTGAGCTTCATTATTTTATGTTCGTATCCAGGAAGATTGCTAATCACCATAGCAGGTGCATGCGGAACTCCGTTAATAAAAACTAAATCTAAGGTGTTATTGTGCCTAATGCCGCATTCACGTGCCGCGTCCACCGAAATGCATTTGTGATGTATATAAAAGCACCGTATTTGGGTGGCGCGGAGTGCGCTTGCCAGGCTACTTGTGGCATGTTGAAGTCACCACCGGTTATCTTACAGTGGATAGGCAATAGGGACACTTCAGTAAAGAGTTCAAATAAGCTGCGTATACATAAATAAATAAATATTTTATTCTCGACTATGCGACGCACACCCATGGAGGTATGATCAGATATGTACAACTGTACACACATTTTATGGCAACTGTGACAGTGACAGTAGAAAATTGTTCAACTGTTCATGATTAGAATCATACAATGGTGAAAATGCGAAATAATAATTTGGCTGTCGTGAAACTGGGACCTCAGCTAATAATGAGTTGAGAATCCTGAATGATCCATTGGAAGACAATTGAACAGCACGTTCAAGAGAGATATGACAATACAATGAGTTCGTGCACAAGTAACGCAAAGGTCAACGGTGATATCGCAGGAAGCAAAAAGACGGCATTATATGCGTGAAATCGTAGAAAGAGGAGACGACCATTTATGCAGATGCAGAAGTTTCAGTGTAATGAACTTATCTAGAATGGTGACGCTAGTTGACCTGCCAGTGTGCAGTTACGGGCCTTGGCTTTATTCGTTGGCGAGTCACATTCGCCATGTTGCAGTGTTGTTAAACGGACGTTTGTGGCTTTTTATAGGGAGAACGCTTGCCAGGAGAAAACCCACCACGTCCTGAAACACTGCCGCCAAACCATTGAATGGCAAGTTGTAACTGGCTGGGTTTCTAGTTGAACGTTTGTTTGCGCGGTTATTCACAGTCAGGCTGCGTCCCATTTTTCTGCCGGCTGGTGCGTTAGCCGAGTGCCTATTGCGATCATGCGTCCTGTCTTTTTGAATATGACGTGTTGATGCTCTGCAGAACCACGTGAAGTCTCCGAGGGATATACGTTGAAGTATGTTGAATTGTTTTTGAAATCTCGAAGGATAGAATATGGTTTCCAAGAAAGCATCGCAGATCCCCAGTGGTATGTAGTATAATTGATTAGAAGTGTAGGAAACAACGACCGATTGAGCTGTCAACGCGGATTGAAGAGCTCAGAATGACCAATTGTTCTGGCTTTGTATCGCAGGAGAATGTGCCTTCCGAATTCAAAAGTAGTTCTCCAGGCAAGAGTAAGGTGGAAGAGATAGCGTTAGGCAAACTGAACCCAAAGGTTCAAGCTTCGGAAAATTTGTATCCGTGCATGATAACGAATGATTTGTCCGGTTAGTAAGTTGTAAAAGGAATGATAATGTTCCGCTCATGTCCAGATAAAGGAACTGTGTGGCTGGTGTTAGTGTGTGGAGGGTTATACAGGCAGCCAAGTAAGCAATCGTGCCGTCCGTTACTAGGCGGAATCTAAACCGAGTCTTTCAGAGAGCCGAATGAAAGTGCTTGTATTGATGGCGCCCTGCAATCCCCACGCACCTATATGAGGCACCCATCACCACGTTGGCTGGTACGCCTATTGCTGGAGGAGGGGTAGCCCGGGATTCGCAGCTGAGCATAGGGTGGTAGCAGCCTGCCACGTTTCTGTGATGAGCACAACCTGATGGCTGGATAGGATAATGGCGGGGTTGATAAGGTGCATCATATATTTGAGAGACCCATAGTTAATGAGAAGTAGAGTGCGCGTCCCGTTGCAGGAGTGAGCATCTGTTGCGTTTTTTTAGGGACAGAAGTAATCTGAGGGGTTTGCGTGGGTAAAGTGATGGTTGTCTCAAAGGGAGTGATAACAGTTATAATTTAACAGAGACCAGACACCTTCTTACTGTCCGCCTTATCATAGGGCAGGTCCGGTTTTAGGAGCGAGGCTGCTTAATTTCCATGCTAAAAAGACGCAGTGGAGACCGGTTGGAGGTTGTGGGAAAGGTTATTGTCAATAAGTAAGGTATTGGCAGGGATATTTTAGACGCAAGCAGTAGGAGATAACGATAGATTATAGTGAGTGTGCGGCCCTGAGGGGTATACTTCTGCCAGCTGGGGTTGGTTACTGTGGTAGCTGTACCGCATACGAAGACTCGGAGGGGGTTGATGGCATGTTTGCACTCAATGTAAAGCCTCCTAGTTAAGTCGTCAATTGAATGCGTAGAAAACAAGCGCATAGGTGCGGCAAGAAGTGTCTCAGAGGAAGGAAAACATTCGTTGCCGTTAAGCTGGTGTCGTTGAGTTGCTCAGTGGGGGAACTTTTGAGCAATTTCACCTGGGGTGAAAGGGACTGATGATGACATTTCTGGAATTTGTAGTTAATGAGACGGCGGCTACAAGTGGTATTGGATGGGTTGGTATGGATTGCTCATGGTCATCTTTGGGATGTTTAAGAGCCTAAAAAGATGGTAGAGAGCAGCCTCCGCCAACAGTCTCGTGGGTTTTGGCGTGCCGTAGCCCGTCATATACCATAAAATAGTAGGAGCGGAGAGGCCTAGTGATCTGTTATGCAGTACACTATTCATTGGGCTTGTAGGGCGCGGGCGATTAATCTTTGCATGCGGGGTGGGGTGGAGTGTTTCGATACTTCGCGCAGTGTTCTATAAACAACAGGTTGGTAGCGGAGCACTTGCAATTGATTATATTTACTGTCAGATTGGTAGCACCGCGAAAATGTAGGCATTAAGGAGTAGGGTTGGGTTTCGCCAGCAGACCTTGTTATATTGGACAGTCTCTGGTTGGGAGGCTGATTTTACTGTGGGCGGTGAAGTGGGGCAGTGGTGTTGCTCGCGTTAGCTAGACCGATTTGTTTGACCGCGGGACGGAAATCGCGCTGGTTCTGGCCGTGGCTGAGGACATTGGCTTTTATACGGTGAGCACTTATGGTAGGATTTGGAAGCAAGTATGACGTTCAGGGGGCGGAAATTGTTTATTCATAGTCGTATTCTGCCACAGTGGTACATATCTGTTAGATATTGCCTTCAATGGTACAATCTGTTTATTACGAAATGAGCAGCTGTTAGGCAGCACGGAGGGTGGGGTTGCCTGTTTTCGTTGGGACGTTCATTGGGTTGATGGCGCGGCAAGTAGGAGTTGCAAGAAGCCGGCTATTTAATGCACCTTCGTTTTGGGCATTTGCATGAGAGTTCCTTAGTAGTCAGGGGGTGCTTTACATAGGGTCGTTGGAGGTGTTGCCAATAGCTTCTTCGCTCAGAGCTTCGGTATCAATGTCAAAGAAGTCGGATTCATTCGGTTTAGCCACATCAACCTCAGCTTGACGGATAGCAGCTACGTAGTGCACTACGGAGAGGGCTAGCGTCTTCACTGTGTTGAAGGAAATAGGTTTAGTGCTGTAGGCCCTTGTCACATTTGGGTTCACATGCTGTTGCGACAGATCAAGATCTACTTGGAGTAAGGTAGTAAGTCCAGTCGCGGTTGCTTAGGCGGAAGTTTGTTGGGTGGGGCAACTTCTCGCTGCAGAGGTTTTTGACCGGATTGATCAAGATAGGTCCTAAATTGACTGCCTCAACCACAACGAAGCGTTTTGCTTTTTCAGTCTTGGCTAGTCCTTGTTCTCTAAGTGATCAGTGTAGGGCATGAGTTAGCTTTGAATGCTTTTCGTAGACGCTTAATTTCGACGGAGTCAGGCGTCATGTTACAGACATTGGTAAACGAGTGCTTCACCTTCGTTAATTTGGGTATGTCGGGGACACTGAATATCATTACGTTAGTTGTACGGCGAACTCTTTCTGAAACTTTATTGGCAATGTGTTTAAGTAACACCCCTGCTACTTTGAGTTCCTTTACATCACTAATCTGTTGGATTCCCAAGCGTTGAGCTGGTGGTATTATTTTTGCTGAGGTTCTGCTCAGTACATAGATGTTGCTTTTGAGTGCGTTCAACTCGAGCTCAAGAAAGTTAATTTTATCATGTGCCTCTTTCATTGAATCTGAAAGGTTTACCCTGCAGTCAGAAGTTGGGGCAGTGTCTGTATTATCAGATGGTGGCTTAGTTGGTTTAGCCAATTTGTTAGCAGCTCTGCGCACAAGTTGCTTTGCTCGCATTGTCTTAGAGACAATCAGTTATCCTTTGGTATGTAAATATATAAATAAAGTTAAATAAAACGAAAATTAAACTTAAACTACAGCTAACGCCTTACAGTAGGTAGTAATATGAGCAGAACACCTTATGATGCATAAAAATTTTAAACGTGGAGGAGCATTTTAATGATTATCTACGACCGTGCACACACAAGTTTAGGTGCAAGCATTTATTACTTGTTATCTATCTTTCATCGTTTAATGGCTCATTTACATCGGACAGTATAGCATATTGAACCGTGGTACATACGGCATTCACGAGACCAAAGGATCAGCTGGTGGCTGACATTATTACCTGTACGTGTCACTAAAGCTTTCGGCTGTGCCTGCGGACTTGTCGGCTAAGCAGAGTGCTTGTTGACCTGGGTGCCTACCTGTCTATTACCCGCAACATGTAGGCGGCCAATGGCTGCCTGCCACTGTTGTGGGGACGGGGTTTACTGTAAACATAACGGTACTAGGCACATTAATTGGTGAATATCAAGGGCTACCGCCATGCCACCGCCCTGATGTTGTTTCCCTTTGGATGTGAAAAAGGTTAAAACCGTGGACCATACAGCATTTGAAAAATAAGATGATCATCTGGTAGCCGACATTATTACCAGTACGAGTGTAGAGAACCGTTACCTACTAAGTTTGAGTGCCGTGACTAAAGAAGCTCTTAGGCAAAATCTCAAAATAGAACAACAATCAAGACTACTTGCGCTATAGTTCATTTGCAGTCCATGTTGTTCCAATGCCGACGAGGGAATGGAAGATATACACCAAATTACTGGAAAGACGAGGCAACAGCACAAATTTATGCGACAGAAAAAGAAAGCAGCACCACGGGAGTGCGTAGAAAGTTTGTATTTAAAATTTCTGAAATTGAACAAATGGTACAACATGGTCGGTACCGGACCTAATAACAACAAAAATAAAATATAATGTACTCACAAATCGCAGAACTCCCCTAGAGTTTGTGCTGCAAAGCAACGCTCGTCATAGCTTTCTTGCAACGTAGTGTGCTAGTTTTGAAGGGAATGAAACAACACGACCTGAATGTGTGTGAATAGGAACGCTTGTTGAGGGCACAGGCGTTTTGAGGTTTGGGAATCGGACATGCATTTATGAGTGGGCAGCGGCCCAGGCTAGTTGAACAACCTCCGCGTGGTGTCAGCTGGGTGGTTCGGGTAAATCCCGTTCCAGCAAATGGTTAGGCAACAATGTTCCAGGATGTGGTGGGATTTCATCTGGCAAGCGTTCTCACTAGAAAAAAACCACAGGAATTCGTTTAACAACACTGTGACGTGGTGGGTGTGACTCGCCACTTAATAAAGGCACTGCCTATTTCCTTTTCCGAGGGATCATTCACACATCACGGACGTCATCCGCTTCAAAGCGTTCCATTGATTCCCTCCTTTGATGGCGAATACAACGAACAAAAACACCCACAGAGTCACATTTGCCTGCTCACACAACATGGCCCTTTCCAAATACACAGTTAAACATACTTTTACATGTCAACACACACATAAATTCCTATGCTATTAGTCAAAATGTACTAATTTGTGCAATTACCGATCATACATGTCTGTATTACCATGATTACGCCCTTGATGGTGTGCCTCGCAGTGGCGAGAATAAACTATTTATTTATTCATTTATTTAGTTGCTGCTGAACCATCCACCGCTGACTTGACGTAGGCGGGTTTAGGACGAGCAATGCTAACTGACCCTTTGAATCCACTTTTATTTAGCAGGTAGCATTTCGGTTTCCGCGATAACACCTTTAATCGACCTTTATAAGGCGGTGACAAGGTTCTTCGATCGGCAGCAATTGAGATAAAGAAAAAGTTTTAAAGTTTTAAAGTTAGTCTCCTTCAGTAGTTTGAACAACGAAATGAGAAGACGAATATTGGCAGATGCTAGCATTTCGTATTATCTCGTCAGTACCAATACAATAACAGGGAAATGCTTTTATATGTCTTACAGAGCACAGGCAAACCAATCAAATTTATTGTTGTGGTCATTGTTATTAGATTACGTCCACGGCAACCGCAGGTTGACAACTAATTGCTTTTGGACACACAAAGCTGGTCTAATTCGGCTTATCGCGACGGCCTCGGGAAATCGTAAAAGGCGTGCATTAGTATGACGTAACAAGATCCGGAAAGCTGATAAGGGATTGACCTGGTGACGAGTCTCCAAGATGTGCCTGCCTATGGAGGACGCTGGTGGCTTACGCGAACACGTATCATCGGAGGTGGATTGGGTAACTTCACACTGAACCCAGTTTGGTAGGTGTTCCTTCACTCGGGAATCTAAAACCCGTTCGGTCCTGCCGATGTAACTGTTACCGCAGTCACACACGAATTGGTAGACACAATGGGATATGGCGCCGACGGGTTCATCTTCCTTTACTGAAGGTAACGGCAACTTTCGGGTTCTGTTGATAATTACCGCCTCCGCAGCACAGTATGTACGCTGAATGGCCGAGACAATCCGTTTGGTTATCCTTTTCGTTGCAGTGTCACCCTTGAATGGGAGCTCAATGTACACCTTCTTCTTAGGGGCTGTCAACACCATCTCCTTGGGCGGTCTAACTTGGCTATGTTTGTCTATGAATCGCTTTGGGTAGCAATTCTCCATAAGTGTCTTAGTGATCAGCTCTAACTCTTCAGCCAGGCAGTCGTTGGAGCAGATACGTCTGGCCCGAGTGAATAATGTTTTTACTAGCGCGCGCTTGTGTGCCATCGGTGAGAAGCTAGTGAAGTGTAGATATTGGCCAGACCACGTTGGCTTCCGGTATACAGATCGCTTAAGCAGCCCATTATCCTTGTGACTCATGAGAATGTCGAGGTACGGAAGGCGCCCATTCGATTCGAATGCAAAAGTCACATTCAGGTTGGCGTGAACATTATTAAGTTGATCTAATAGTTGTTCGATTTGCATCTTTGTGGAACCGAAAACAAGGATATCATCCACGTATCGTTTGTAATACGGCAGCTGAGAAATCTGTCCACTTAGTTTCCTCTCAAGCATCAGCATGAAAAAATCAGCCAGTACCGGTCCCAACGGACTACCCATAGCTACTCCGTCAATTTGGCGATAAGTGTTGTGGTCGAATCGGAAAGCGACATTCTCCGTGCAAATTAACAGGGACTGTCTCAGGAGGTCTGTCGGTATTGGTAGACGGAAATTCTCTTCTTCTATCAGGTGGCAAATGTAATCAACTGTCTCAAGCAAGGGGACATTAATAAATAACGATTGGACATCCACTGAACACATAACCTTGTCGGCTAGGCTGATTTGGTCTAGGTATCCGATTATTTTAAAGGAGTCCTTAAAGCTGTGCAAATTGTAGTGCTACCTTAGTGGTGCAAGGATCAGAACTAACCAACGAGCCAATTTGTGCTGCGGGGGAATTTACCATGGACAAAATGGGTCTTAGTGGCATGCCCTGCTTGTGAGTTTTTGGTAACCCGTATAGCTGTGGTGTCGAGGAACCGCTCAGCTTCAGGTGCTTGTAGGTGGTTTCATCAATTACACGATGTAGGAGAAGCGTTTCAAGATGTCGGTTAAATAAAGAAAAAGGACAGGTGTGTAAGTAAAGATCTATATGCTGCTTGCGCGTGCATATTTGAGGCAGAGTCGGTCCAATGGATTATAAATGGTGTTTCTGGCGTTCAGCATAGGATGTAGGATTCAATTCGCCGGTGGTTCGTGGTTTCAGCATCAGCTAGCCTGGGTGTCTGAGGTTTGAGCCAAATACAAGTTCGGCTGGGCGGCCTCCGCTACCTTCTTTGACGGTATTGTGAACCTCAGAATAATATTTTAGGGCGTTTAGGTCAACGGGTGCCAGACGAGGTACCAGTAAGGGCAGCATTCTGTTGTCGATGTAACCGTTCGACTAGGACATTGGCAGCAGGATGATAGACAGTCGTTTGAAAATTACAACTGAGAAGCCGGCTGCAGTCACTGGAAATCGTGGAACTGAATTTAACTCCTCTGTTAGTAGTGACAGTGGCTGGCACACAGAAGACGAAACTCCATGGTTCAACAAAAGCACGAACAATAGTTTTAGCGGATGTAGCATGTAGGAGATTTGCGTAGGGAAAACGAGTATAGCGGTCGACCAAAGTCAACATATAAGTGAAAGCGTTAGAAGCTGGTAACGGGCCTACTACATAAAGATGCTGGTGTTTGAATCGGGCTTCTGGAAGTGAAAATGTAACAGGAGTTGTACCAGAGCGTCTGCGAACATTGCCGTTTTGAAAAATACGACAAATTTTAGCCCATCATTAGATTGCTGGGCGTACGTTGGGCCAGAAGTAACGGTCGGTAATTAGTTTTACAGTAGATCGAATACCGAAGCTATACTCCATGAAGTTGGTCAAACACCAATCGCCCTTAAGAGTGGGGAACAAAAGGTCTAGTTTTATTTGTAGAGATATCGCAGTCCGTTCTTGCGTCGGAACTGAATACTGGCAATTACAAGAGTTTTAACGAAGTGTTCGGTCGAAGCTGTGTTACTTCTGGGTCACTGGCTTGGGCAACAGACATTTCCTTTAGACCGGCGGGTGAGCGGGAAACCTGATGGACGTGAGCACGGCATAATGCGCCGGCCACAAGATTGCTATGACCACCAAGATAGCGGATATCAACGAGGAACTGGGGCAGATATTCAAGGTGTCGAGTCGCTCCAGGGGAGTAAGGGTCAGCAATTGCACGGCAAGCGTACACAAGGGGCTTATGATCTGTCAAAATGACAGAACCTTCACCCTCAAGAATATGACGCACATGCTTTACAGCCAGTACATGGCAAAGCGCTCTCGACCAAACATACTGTACCTGGGCTGCGCAGGTTGAAAATTTCGTGCGAAGCATTTCATAACCCACGAGCAGCACCCTTATGGAACCAACGGCGGATCTTGAAGGGCTTGTCTTGAGTTTGAACGGGACGTTATCTTCCGTACTCAAGTAAGCAAGTGCAGTAGCTCGGCTGAGCTTTTACTGGACTGCGTTAAACGCTGCTTTGGCTTCTGGAGTGAACATCAAACATTTGTGATTGCTTTGAACCAATCAGTTAAAGGTTGAAGTATTGCAGCGCAGCCATGTATAAACCTGCCGTAACTTTTGCCCATGCCTTAAAAACGACGTAGGCCAATAACGGATTGTGGCGATGGATACTCCAGTATGCCTGGCGTTTTATCAGAGAATGGCTAATCCCTGTTTGCGTCAAGTCTGTGCCCTAGGAAGTTATTGGAAGGTTGGCCAACTACGATTTTGTCACGGTTAATGGTTAGGCCATGATGTTCTGAAGACTCAAAAAGTGTTACTAGATGTGTGGAGGGTCCGTCAGCAAAAGCATTAGCAAAAGAAACATCATCAATATAAACAAAGACAATTTCGAGACCATGGAGAACTTAATCCATAAAAGGTTGGGTAGGTTGCGTGGTATTTTGAAGACCTAAAGGCATACGGAGAAATTCTTACAAACCAAAAGCGGTGGTCACTGCCGTTTCGCAATACCTTCCGGAGCCACGGGAATCTGGTGATGCGCTCTGAAAAGCTCAATCTTAGAAAAGCTCAACTTTCAAGTCAACCATAACGAAACACCGCGCGTATGCGGAATTGGGTATCTGTCAGGAACTGTGACGTTAGTCAGTGCACGATAGTCACCACCTGGGCGTCAATCACCGACCTAAACTTAAGAAGCATTGATAATGACTAACAACTGTTTGAAGAAGGCGTGATGTCGATGATGAGCATGCACTTGAGCTATTTATTAGCCGCCTGCAGTTTGCCATGAGTTAGTCTGCGTGGTTTCCCCGCCACGAGGGAACAAGTTGTGACAAGGTGATTTTGCACACCCTGCTTGAGTTCCGTCGGGTCGCCATATTCTCCGACAAGAGATGCAGAGCCATGCAACTGTGCGGCGTACGGCGAACGCTGGGAAATAAGAACTCGAATTTGGGTTCAATTAGCTGCATTTACCTTGCCGGACGCAGTCATGGAAGTGGTATCATCACGTAACTTTCCACAACGTAGATTTAGTACCAGGTCAAATTTGCTAAGAAAATCGATACCGCTGATAAGCTTTGTACGTCGGAGGTTGTAAAAATAAAAGGAAAGCTACGTCGTAATCCAAGCCTGAGCGTGTGAATGTTCTGGCCATAAGTCGCCATCTTCTTCTGGTTACCAGCCTGTAGTGCCATTCCAGTCAGCTGTAAAGAGAGATTTCAGAAGAAACTGGGTATAACGCTTATCTCTACACCGGTGTTAATCAAAATGTAAAGTTTCACCGTAGAATCAAATGGGTAAATGAGGCGACTAATAACTTGGCCAGCGGCAGCCGTCGCAAGTGCTAGCTGGCTTAGACTTTCCCGATTTATAATTAACGAAAGCAGTTGGTTGAATACACCCTGGACTGCAGTTTCATGCGGCATTAGTAAAGCTGTAATGGAAGTAGCGGTAGGAGCGTGACGTACGTCTGCGGGGTGCTGCAAGGTCTGTTTCTGGAATGAAATTTTTGGTTTCGCCTTCAACCGCTGCTAAGGTGAGGGCTGCTGAGCTTTAAGGTTGAAAGCCTACCACCAATAGAGTCGAGTGTAGTACGCTCTGAAGAGTTTATAGTGGACGCCCTCGGTCACACGATTCACAGCGTTTGTAAAGAAATGTTCATGTACTTTGTCGGTCGTCTCCATCAGCTTGTTTATGGAAGGTCCTCAGCCAAGGCAGCCGGTGTTGCCTTCGAGTTTGCGGGAAGACCTTTTATCCAGCTTTGGCGATAAGTGGAATCATCTAAGGTTCATGAACCGATGAGTGATCGCAGGTGCCGGAGGATCTAATGCCGTGTACGGCAACAAGCTGGACGCCGTAGATTAGCTGTTAGTGGCGTGACTCGTCGGATGTGTTAGAACTGTTTAAGAGAGCAATTTTAAGCTTGTCATAAAGTGCGTCAGTCGGCATAGGATCGAAGATATTGTTTACTTCTCTAGCCATGATGATAGGTAAATGGGCAGCAATCTAGGAACACATTGTAGACTGCGAGGTTATCTTACGGAAACGTAAGATAGATTCCACTTTCATAAAACAGACACATTGTAGGATGGAAAAGAAAACGCAACGAAATTTTCAGCTAACTGTTCACGAGAATGTTGACGAAATATGATGAAGAAAGAATAACGGGTTCCCAAAATACACGAAGTCAACAATTAATATAGATGACTGTTTCCTAAAACTTTCGAGTTCAAGTTCAAGTTCAGGTTCTAGTGGATCTGGGACGATAGGAGCATCCCGTGTGTGTTCCAAATTGAGTGAATCAGCGAGTCAGGTATTGATGAGGTGCTCAGAGTTGTCGATGGATTTAAGACGAAAAAGCCGCATCGCACCATGGTCAACCAACTGTTGCCCACGTTTGCTGCCCTAGCGGTCCTTGCTGTCGCAGTCACTTAACGTAAGCAAAAGCTAAGAAAAGTGATCGAAGGTACAGAATGTGGAATTGCATTTGAAATAAGATAATAATACCAGGGCATGAAGAAAAGTAGAGCAGAAAATCGAAATGCAAAGATGCGAGTTAGTCAGAAAAAAGAGAAAGGTTTTCTTTTGCCACCCAAGAGCGTCGAGTTGACGCGCGGACTCCTTAAACGCAGATTCCCTGATAATACGTTCCGGAAGCAGGTTTCAGCGTTTGATTACTCGGCGTGACAGTCGATTACCGCCCTAATCCGATCTGACCACGGTTTGTTCAG
This sequence comes from Dicrocoelium dendriticum, assembly GCA_944474145.2. Classification (NCBI taxonomy): domain Eukaryota; kingdom Metazoa; phylum Platyhelminthes; class Trematoda; order Plagiorchiida; family Dicrocoeliidae; genus Dicrocoelium; species Dicrocoelium dendriticum. The sequence continues at coordinate 31,052 of CALYDF020003261.1, forward strand.
CTCCAAGGAATGACCACATAAAACATACAATCTAGCTAGACTGAATAGCCAAGATAAACTTGGACCAGCCTTCTCGGTTAAGATATGGTTGGTCAGGATTAGGTCTCCTTCAAGCCTTTGATAGTGCATTGCATGCATTCCTAAACTAATTAGACACTCGGGGTGCATCCATTCCCATAATCCTCAACCAACCTAGTACCCAATCGTAAAACCCTCTCTAGCGCCATTTTGTCTCGGACGAGGCAGGCCGGACAGCCTTGATGCAATATTCCCGATGAAGACGCACGAAAGCCGAGAACAGTCTCTTAACTAAGCTTCCAGTCAAGGCTCCGAACGAGTGCGTATTAACCACAACATGCAGTAACCTCTGTTTGCGGCCTTCTTCCAGTTGTCTCCAGAGTGTGAATCTGAAGGTTGTACAACGTCTGGGTCAACCTAGCTAGATACACGGGGAGTTCGACCCACCGAACAAGTACTTCGTCGGAAGACAAGCTCCTTCAATTCAAAGAACGGGCAACGTTGCTTGGTTTATAGGCGGTTACCATAATTTAGACCCGTCTCAAATCTTATCTAAGGGTCACTGAATAGCTTCGGAACCACCAGGAACATCAACAATGTGCCACAGCTTTAGGTCATCTGCAAATAGCAGTGATGGTACCTCAAGCTCCGCGGGTAGGTCCATTCAGGTAGATTGAAAACAGCAGCCGTCATAGGACCGAGCCCGGAGGCACGCCACTGAGGACAGCGTGCCTAAACAACAAGATACGACATATCTGCACACATGGTTCTCTACCATTCAAGAAGGCAGTCAACCAAAGAAAGTCGCGGCCAGACAACCCGTAGGTGGTCAGCATTTAACCGCGCCTCAAATGGGGGTACATTGTCAAAGGCCTTTTCAAAGGCCAGGAAAAGCATGTCCAGTGTGTGGCCTTTATCCACTGCATCCGCTCAACTTCCGGGAGCCACCAGTAGATTCGTCAGACACGTAAACCCCTTCCGGAATCTGTGTTGTACATTGCTAAGTGGATAACATCTACTCAGAGAGCTCTCTATTGCAACGCGCACCGCTTTCTCGAGGAGTTTGACTATTACACTCATCAGGATAACTGGCCTGCAAGTTTCAGGTAGCCACTTGTCCCCATTTTTAAAAATGGGACAGGTGACAGCTTCCTTCCATTTGGAAGATTAGGCACAGCCGTCAAGCGGATTCTGAAACACCATAGTGAGCGGTCCACTTAGTTCCGCATCCAACTCATACAACAGTTTCGGTGAATTAAAGCGGGACCGGAGGACTTAGAGGGGTTCAGCCCTTGTAGCAACCTACAAACATCCGTCTCTGCTAAACTAAATTCGGATAGTCCTGTACCCTGTGGGATCCCGCAACCAAGCTCAACGACTGTCGAATAGGTTTCCCTTTCAAACGCTGCTGCGTATTGCCTACTAAGCACGCAGGCCTTGTCCTAGTCTGTATGCGCGTGAGTACCGTCATCACACAACAACACCGCAATGGACAATTTCGCACTGCAGTGCCTTTTGACGTTTGCGAAGTATCGTTTTGCTTCTCTAAATCTTTGTCTGCTAACCCTTCCTAGAAATTGAGCTGAGCATTCCCTAGGTGTTGCTTACACCTATTTCTAGCCTTACGGTAACTGTCATACGTATCGGTGGACGGAGATCTCGGTAACACCGCCAACCTTTGAACGCTTTGAGAGCAGCCTGCCTGCCAGTGGAACCCCTCCAGGGTAGTTGTGCTCCTGCCACCTTTCTCCATGTGACTGGGATGAAGGGAGCAGAGATCTCTGTGAGTTAGGACCTAAATTTATCCCAGACAACCTCGACAGTACCTTCGCTTGAGATTTCACAATAACAACCGGAAGCCTCTATTCTCAGTGGTGGATAGTCTGCGTGCCATATGTTCGGGAGCCTCAACAGTAATATTATAGCTTCTAGACGGAGTACAACCGCAGAGCAAACAAACAGGTTCCCTTGAAGGCAGTGAATGTCCGTAAGTAATGTTCCCAAAATCTCCAGTGAATTATCAAATACAAGGGCTGAGATAGACTGTGATTGGGCGCACCTGCTCCTAGTGGGGAGGTCAGTGAACAGATGAAACGTTACTTGGAGCGTAAGCTCAAGCGAATCAGCGCCAAATGTGCCTTAATTGAATTGCAATAAGGACTCGCCCAGCAAACCTCCGGGAGGTTGAAGTCGCCTATCAAAGAACACTTGTTTGCGGACTGGGAACGCATAAATTCAAGTACCTCATTGGATACTCTCCCAGGGATTCTATACACAAATGCAACGGTATCCTTAACTGAGAAGGTGCTAGTCGCAGCCAACAGGGCTTCAACAGTTTGATCCGCCGACTGAAATTAGCAATTCTACAAAACGTCACGTTTACGGCACACATAAAGTGCGACGTCTACCTGCGAAAACAGGGACAAAGTTTGGACAAAATTCAAACTAGAGGAACAACCAAGCACATTTGCGCTATATTTCATCTTTCAGTCAATGTTATTCCGATGCTGACTAGCGATTCCAGGATACAAAGCTGTGCAAGATAAAGAAGTAGCAGCAGAGCAAGCATAAGCAGCAGCAAAAAAGCAGCACAACGCCAGTGCGCAGAAATTATTGTATTCAACATTTGTGAATTTGTACAACTAGTACAAAATGGTCGGTAATGGAAATGATAAAATCAGTGATAAAATATGGTATAGGTACGAGCACTACACGCGCAACTGCCTTTTTTCGTCTGCGCCTGCGGACTTGTCTTCTACGCAAAGTGCATTTGACCAGGGTGCTTACCCGCCTATTACCCTCGAGAGGGACCGCTTAGCGGTACGCGTGATTTCAACTTTGGAGAGGTGCCTCGTGGTACAACGGAGCTGGGGGTCTAAGAAAATCTGGTAAAATAGCGAGAAATAAAGATGAAATTTTATCTTGCAACACGTCTAAATACCTCAAAAGCACTTATTCGACACCTAGTTGATCAAATGTAGAAGCTTGTAGTTCTCGTACAAATACAAATGGAATGCAAAGCAGGCGGTTTAATATGAGAACAAAAGCGAAAAAGTCATGCTTGCACTGGGTGGGTAGCGCATGTCCACTTATTGGTGCACGGTAACCTAAACATTTTGATGGCAATTGCATGTGATGCTAGAAGTATGCGCTTGTCCTTATGTGTGTGCCACTAACAGTGGTAACCAAGATGGGTATGAAAATAGCTTGCAATATATTACATAAATGTCGATGGAATTACGGCTGCACAAATCCATCTAAGAGTGTGCGTGTGTGTGTAACTACCGAAAGCCTGTATGTATAAAGATATATATAAAATTTCAATCGTAACCTATATTGTTCCCGTATTGGCACATGAGTTCATAATTAGGTACATTTAAGTATGTTTATTTTATGTATGCCTAAGTGTATCTGTCTAATGCAAGATCATATTTGAAAATGAGTTGTACAGTACTCGAAATAACCTTTCCGTTGGTTCTAGAGATAACCAGGTATAAGTGATTTTACATCTTAACATATATAGTAAATAACATAGCTAGATTTCGATATTCGTTGATAACATCATAAAAATAGTATAAGGAAAAGCATTTAAAATTTTAGGCGACGTAGATGAATGACTTGTATGAAGCATTTTCAATGACATTGTGAACAAGCAGCAGTTGAAAAATGTTACGAGCTGGGAGGAAAATAATTTTATACACATATACCAAGTATATACGCATAAATACGGATAACTGGGTATTCCTGCGAACTTAACGGGTGCATAGTAAGGCCGTGTTAATACGTAACGGTGTCGCATTAATATGAATTTTTACCAGACTCCATGGTTAGAAGTACTTGCCTGTATGAGCAATGTATGGAATGGTAATATAAGTACCATAAACTTAGCGTCGGCATCACCTGTAGGACGGTGAAGCATTTGGTATTCTACTCTTTGCAAATGCAAGCTGCCTAATGAGGCTGTCCATTTTCAATAGGGGGACTTTATTATTGTCGGGATTGAAACCTGTCATCGGCTCCACAAGCTTCCGTGAACGGTTCCTAATGATCTCAATAACGTTCTATGAGATGTGCGACAATATTACCAATAGGGAAACAAAATGCTTACATGGAACACGGTGGTTTGTACAAGGCCAAGCAAAAGAAAGGGAAGTGGTGCACCTGCAGTTAGTAATGTGAAAAATTTTGGGACACAAAAGTTTACTATAGGGTAGACGGAAAGCAGCGGTTGCTTTTTGGGATGCGTCTGGGATGCGTCGGGACTCCTATTAGGCGTTAGGAAAGGCAACGGGATACTTTGGTGCCTATGCCTGGGTTCACAGTCTGAGAGCTGGAGACCGTGTACGGTCGGTAATGTGGTATAAGGAATTCACCCGTGCTGCACGAGATTATTGAAAATGTAGTGGTATCCATTTGTTACTAATGGAAAAGTGCTGCGCACTGCTTTGTGGACAGGCGGTAGATGCAATGCATATCATGAGCCAGTTACTGCGTTGCTGATCATGTCTTCGCACAGCTGAAATAGATTAAATCGATAAAGAAATAAATTTGTATTTTCGACTGAGAGAGGCGCTTGCACAGGCATTACCATGTTAAGAGTACAAAAGGAGATCAGTTAGTGTATAATGGAACAATGGCAGTAGTCATGTATTAACGATATTTGTGAAGAAGACAATGATACTTGGTAACGTGCAAGCGGATAAGCCATGGTGGATGTAAATCGTTCCGGACTTGGGAAACTGGATGCCATATAGTTGTCCGACGTTTAAACCATTCAGCAATATCCACCACTAGGTGAATGAGCGTGTACTATTGCTCGGCACC
>CALYDF020003262.1:0-35813 GCA_944474145.2 Dicrocoelium dendriticum
AATACTGCAGATGTTAGGGCATTGCAGACGACACTCCCAGTGCTGAAATATTTTGTCCCTCAAAAGTACAGCTGCGTGGGGAATGACAGATGTTGGGGAGAAAGATGGGTCACAGCTCAGGGTAGAGAATTTGAAAGACATATTGTAATAATGTAGGACCCTTCTGTCGATACATGAATAAGAGTTCAAGACCGAAAAGACCTTCTGGTTTATCTCCGCTGCTGACATAACTGAAAACCATCTGGTTGTCCCGTATCCTAAAATGCGTTGGTAGCCCGCCATTGTAGAGTCACAGCATTCCTTCAGTTCTTCAACACGAGCAGTGTAAATGTAAAAGTAATTACATATTTTTGCTTCAACTGTTTCAACGTTAATAAGCCGATAGTCACCTGGCGTTTGCAGTGTGTTGTGGACAATGTGAGTCACGCAGCAAAGTGTTTCTCTAATAGAAGGTTTCCATTTCGCAAATACCTGATGTTGTCCTCTTCTCTGAACGCGACCGATCTGTGTGTCCTTGTCGTCAACACAAAATCCCACAAGTTTCAGCTCATAGTATTTTGTGCAAACACATTCTTTTTAAATTGACAATTGGTGTCCGACGTGTCATTACTAAGTGACTGCATGTCTAAAAACTTGACCTCAATACTCAATGACCGCAAAAAATCTCACAATGAGTGCGAACACCATTACTTCCTTGAGACTTGAGGCGTCTGTGAATATTGACACGAACTTTACTAGGTTGTTTCTCTTGAAGTTTGTCTGGCAAACAGGTACAGGACGTAAGTTATTATTATTATTATTATTTTATTATTATTATCATAATTATTATTATCAACGCCACCCATTCTGTGCGCACACATGCAAAGTTCCTGTCAACCAATTTCTCCACCAACTTCTGATACAATTCCTGGAGTGGAAACCATGGTTATGAAATGCAGCGTAATAACAGAAGGTACCTACTGCGGCTGCTAAATTGGTTTCTGTGTTTCAACGTTGTTCATCGCAAATAATTATTTCAGGAGCGGAAGAAGCTGCCGCAGACACCGTTGCCTAAGAACTATCCCATTTCAAATGCTTCATGACATCTTATCTGCCACCTTGAACGATGGAAAATTTCGATTTGCATTTGTCAATCCGAACTTGAAAAATGATATATTACGGGTAAAAAAGCGATTGCTTTACAAGTCCAGTAGAATGGTTGAAATGAAAGTAAACATAAGTGTAAATCGTCAATTTAAGCATCCAGTGAATTCAACTTGCGAGTCGTTGTCGCGCGTGGCCTACTTAATGAATGGTACATCACCCTGCAATTGAGTGGTCATCTTACACGTTTGTTTAGATATGGTTTTCCCACCAAGCTACACAATATGCAGGCATTCTCCACTCAAGTTCCCAGAATCTCACCATCGTTTTTCTTCCCTCATTGCATATTGTAGTAAAATGTTACCTTGCCGCGTCCTCCACCCATGCAGTCCCTTATTATCACGCAATTTGGCCGCACAGTATAACTCCCGCGTGAACGGATCACACCATCCATTCACATACTTCGCCAAAGTTTGGTTTGCGTCAGTGGGACACCATAATTGCATGTGTGACCGGCCTCAGGGAATTCATGTCAGCATTGCTTTGTCCCTATGCCGTCACAGTCTCGCGCACCGCCGAGAAATAAACTGTCTTTTACAACAGTTATTTCCCTCCAATAGCTTGAATAAAACAATGAGGAGACGATCACTGATAAATGCACGCATTTCGTATTGTCTCATCAGTACCAATACAATAAGTAGTAATTATCTTATACAGTCCCAAGGGTGTTCCCAATCAGTGAAATGCTGTGAGATGAACGGCGGCAATCGTCCTAAGACCGGGGTATTCGTAGGTCAAAAACTGACTGTTTCTGCACTCACAGGGCAGGTCTTAGCTGGCTTGTCGTCAGGGCTTACGCGAACCGTAATAAGCGTGGATTAGGATTACGTAATAGCAGCCGAAATTCGGAGCCGGTGTCAAGCACATGTTCACGTTTGCGTGCACACGGAATATTGGACGCGAAATGGCTGACCTCACCTTGAACCCATTTGGTCCGGGATTCATTCACTCTGGAATTCAAAACCCCCCTCATTCTTGCTTATCTAACTAACGCAGCAGGGATAATCGGATTAGTGAGTATTGTGTGATTTGACGCTGATAGGTTCAAGTTCCTATGTTGTTCATCACCACTGCATCTGTAGCACATTACATTATCTGAGTGACGTAGAGGAAGCGCTTGGTTGCCCTCGTTGAAGCGGGGTTACCCTTAAATGGGAGGTCGAGGTATACCTTTTCCTTAGGTGTCGTCAACACCGTAACAAGCCAACTTTGCGGGGCGCGTTGTCCGTCTTAAGGATAATTAGATTAAAGTCGGCATTCTTTACTGATATTGCATTAAACTTTACAGACCCATCCGTGAAAGGCACAGATGGATCACTCGGTTAAACCACCAATTTGTTCATTTTGTAGCAGCAGACTCCTCCACCTGATACCTGGCCCTTCATTTCCAACTGTGAAGTGACTGTTAATATTCCCTCCCTAGCCTCACTGTGTGATCTGTAAACGTTGGGCACATGTTAATTGTCGCCAGATATGTTTGGCACTGCGTTATTTCCTTTTTCGTATTAGCTTATGAACTTTCGTTTACTGCACCTGGGTCACATGCACTTCAAACCTGACTCTTGACTATGTCGCACTTATGCCAATTCTTGTTGCCTTATTATTGAAACGTTTGCTTCGCTGAGTGCGCTTTAACAGACGATAACTATGACAGCAAATCGTGGATGCTTCTTCATGACTATACTCCTGCTCATAACGCTCCGGGCACCCGGACATTACTGGCCGAGAAAAAATTACCATAATAGAACAGCCCTCATACTCCATTGATATTGCTCTAAGCAACGCTGGTATTAAGGAGCATCGTGGAAGAATGCTTCCAGCAGTGCGACGGAGCGTGGTAAAGAATGACGGAAACCCGCATTAAACCCGAATGGATTGTACAGAAGGTGAAGTTATACAGTTTGTTGTTTTCGAGCTACTGGGATTCTATCAGTAATATAAAATACCACTGAAATCTTGTCCCGATTTTCCTGCTCAATTAAGTCCCCGTTCCACTTGAAGCCTCTGTACAATGCAGCGGTACGTTCGACCTTACTGTACGGTTGCGAAACTGAGCCCCTAAGCGGCCGACATAAAGACGCTAGTTACGTTCGACCATCGGTGCCTTCGCAGTTTGACTCAAATCTGGTGGGAACACGGCGTAAGTATCGAGCGTGTTCGACGCCTTGTTAACGACACTGGAAAAGAAATGAACCGCTCAGCACCGTTATTTCCCGCACCAGGCTCCGATGGCTTGGTCACGTGTTACGCATGACAGCCCACCGACTCCCGCGACGTGCGTTGTTTGAGCGCCGTGTGTATGGATGGAACAAGAGGAGGGGTGGCCAAGCGATGACTTGGTCGAGTGGAATGAAGGCCCTCACTTCTGAGCTGGCCTCGGTTGGAGCGTCTCGGCTCCCTGGTTGGGGTCCGAAAGACGATGAACACGTTTGGCTGGATACACTTGCTGATATGGCTAGGAGCCGACCTCAGTGGCGTTCGCGCTGTAAGTTTCTCTGTCCCACCCCATCCCTCTTAGCCTCCTCCTCCAACCACGGTCTCACTATTTAGCCTTATATAATTTTGCATGGTAATTTTTTGAAGCACATTAACCGGTTGGTAGCTTACCGGAACGATGCCCATCCGTTATCGGTAGCTCAGCCGGCTTGCACAAGTTGCATTTTTCTCTCCTTTTTTCTGCGTAATGCGGTACAGTAGCTGAGGTGTTTCCCACATCTAGCTAACGTGTATGATGATGATACTTTGGTCCTCATCCCGATCCCTGAATCTGAGCCCTTCATAATGTCGTGACTCATCAGTTTCTTTTCCCTGAGCTGACCAGTTAGAAATTGCTTTGGACGCCACTTCTCAGTTGGCATTGAACGACTAGTTCATACTCGGATTCCGAAACTTATCTTCATCTATTCACGTTGCCGAAACGTTAAAGTTCGACGTTTGTCCTTTTATGCTCTTCGACTTAAAGTACTTTCAATACCCCTGATGCAGCGGATTGTCTAGAGAGTCGCTTATGGATTTTATCCTTAATATTCACCTAAATGCTTGTACCAAAGTTTCCATCAAAATTCTATACGACCCTCTTCATCCACTGCAATATAACCTATTAAACATTATCTAACCTTTTAGTGTTGCTCATCCCAACACTGGCACCCGAAGACCGCGGTTTCGTCCTGGTTTGGACTCATCAGTTGGAGATGGCCTGAGTTGGGCTGGAACTCAGAGCCTAGTGGCTCATGGATGAGACCATAAGCACTATGCCACTGAGATTCGCGAGCAACGCTTGGTCCAGCGGAAACGAATGCAAAGTTGGACTTGGAGTATCCGCTGGTGGTTGGGTTGCTACAAGCAACCTCTATTGAAACCTCGGTTCACTTGAGTTGTACCTCGGTCATTCCGGTCAAAAAGACCGTAAGTAAGAAACCTTTTAGTGTTGCTCATCCCAACACTGGCACCCCAAGACCGCGGTTTCGTCCTGGTTTGGACTCATCAGTTGGAGATAGCCTGAGTTGGGCTGGAACTCAGAGCCTAGTGGCTCATGGATGAGGCCATAAGCACTATGCCTTAAACATTATCTAATTCCTCTACACGCTCCAAATTTAAGATTCTATTTTCAGACACTGCATCTTACCGATTTCTATGCTACCGTAACTGTCCCGCTTGCTTGTTGACCCAAGCAAAACTATCATTATGATGCGAAATTATTTGCTCGAGTAATAGGTGTTCACATTTTACGCATTTTATTTTTATCTAACGGTAAGTTCAAATATATCACTCGCAGTGATAGTGTGACATGCTGAAAACGAACCTACCCGGGTACATAAAGCCTGCTTTGAATTTGAGATTGAATAAGAATGGCCTTCCATAGGTAAAGCAAGCAAATAGCTCGTTAACATACAGAAGAAATTTTATTGGGTCTAGAAAACTACCCCAAAATAGTCACTTTTGACGGGCCTGTACTGTGATGAAAACAATGGCAGCAGCTGATGTGATCTACCGAAAGACTAAATTTCAGTCAAAAGTTCAGCATGTGGGACTCCGACAAAAGCTTACTTCATGTCAAGGAAGACAATAGCAAGGGAATGCCCTGAATCCAATTTTTTGTTACAAGATCTAGAAACTTGATTTGACACGTCTGACAGGACTTATCCGATAAAAACTCACGTTAGATTTTGCTAATTAAACTGCGTGACTACAGCAATTCAAGAACTTATTCTTTGCCTAATCTCTACATCACTCGTAACGCAATAGGCGTGTGGCTGATTAGACGGTATTTGTCAGTGTGCACGTGACATCCACTTTTGTGTCTCGGTAAAACAATAGCATGATTACAGACAGCACGGAAAGTGCCGCTTTACATTGATAGAGGGAAAGGCTTCAGGATTATCGAAGGGAACGTCAGCACCATATATCATTAGGATTGCAGAAGGTAAGTCGTCAAGACTAAGGTAGAAGGACAGCTTGAGAGACTTTCTAACCCTAGCGAAGGTGCGCAGATCAAAGTAATGTTGCATTGTTCATCTTCTTTGGGTCTAGGCACGTGAGTTGTGGGTCTCATTGAAGGGGATTCAATAAGTTGTGTTTAGTATCTCGCATAGTTTTTCTTGGTCGGTAACAACTGCTTTATTCAGCAGCACTAGTGACCTGATGGGTGTCAAATTACGAGAGTCCCTTTGCTTTACTAAACTAGTTCTCGATTTTGAAGGATTGACGCTGAAAATGACGGTTCTGTCCTATGCAGACTTCGTCGAAGACTGTTTCTTCATGGCTGCATGGTTTGAGTAATGCCCATAGGAAGATGTAGCATCTTTTATAGTTGTATTTGGATTGCATCGTTTGTGTTTGACAGACATTGTTTTAACATCGCTGCGGTAGCTTGACAGCGTGGTCTACGTCCGCTTTGCTTTGGTGCGAGTATACATCTAGACGGAATTCAACCTTGTTGTACAGTTCCGTGTTGGTTACGTCAATAACAGTAGCCAGATAAACCTACCCTAGTCCATGGATCTGAAGTGATTGGAGAAGCTGTCCCAGTCGATACGCTGGCATGATCGGTAGGCGTCCACGGGTCTCGCAGGGTAACCCCTCACTTTGGTTATCTCAAACGAGAGCTTCACTACTTTATGGTCACTACCTTAGATATTCTCCGGCACACTCGCAATTGCACAGGAGATTTCTTTTGTCAGAAATAAGTCAAACACATTATCTTGTCTAATGGGTGCATGTGCATGCCAAGCCCACTAGTCAGTTTTGTTGCTATCTACTAGAACCATATATTTTGGGGGTGCTGTCAGAGAATCAGCAAGTGGCAAAACAAAGTCACCTACTACTATTTTGTGAGTAGGCGGTAGTTCGGAAACTTGTTAGAGGAGCTTGGCAACTTCCCTAGCACCTTACTTGGTAGTGCGTGCAGCCAATGAAAAGGTCAAGGTATTCCGCACTAATTTGTACTTGTATTGGTTGTTCGAGGTTACCAATAGGCAAGACTTCAAATGTAGAGGCATGAAAGTTCGGTAATCCGGGATGTGAAGAGATGTTTCAGGCGCACTAAAGGAGTGCCATGTTTTGATAATGAGCACCATCTGAATACCAGATAAGAAGACAAAGGGGTCTGATAAATGGATCTTATCTTTGAATGATCGAGCATTACTGAGAAGTGCTTTGACCGTATCGTGGCTAGATATAGCTGCAGTAAGGGTACCAAGTTCAAGCGCGTCACGTTTATCTACACTCGCTGGCTCTTTGCCTTTTCCAAGGTTTGTAGATGTTGCTGCTGCTTTCCTTGTAAATGCGTTGTATACATCCGTAGTTGCGGTAGGTAATTAAGGCAAGGCCGATGCGTTGGGAAAGTAGATGTGTAATGTAGCAGTAGGGAGATTGTAGACAGTTGCGTGACGAGATGATGAGAAACTGGTGACCCAAGTGTGTTCATCAGCATTGGTGGGCTTTTCATCTGCCGGTTATTCGTGCTTCCGATGCGATAGACTAAAGAATGCCCACGGTGGTGTCTTACTTTACATTCGGTCTTCCCTGCGTGGGAGACTTATGAGCACTTACCGAAGTGACGATGGTTTGTGTGAGCTACTGTGGTGCTCCATCCGTCTCAGGCAAGGAGAACTGCTTGTGGGCGCAGTTTATCGCAGTCCCCTGAGTCGTTGTTTGGATTGGCTGCCCATTCTTCGAACCCACGTGAGTCGTCCACACTTTCTACTTATGGGCGATTTTAACTGTCCTCGAATACGATGGCCTGATGTGCATTTGATGCCTGGACATAGTGAGATTGAAGCAAAGTTCGTGGATTTGGTACTTGAAACTGGTTCATCGCAACACATATGCCAGCCAACACGCATAACGACAAGTTCAACCCCGTCCTGTCTCGACCTGATGTTAACGAGCTACGAACAACGAGTGCGTGACGTTAGGATCCTGGAGCCCCTGGCTACAAGCGACCATTCAGTGCTCATAGCTGATATGGAATTATCTTCGCCGTTTTCACGTCCGTTGCAAACAGCTCCCAACTATTGGAAAACGGACTTCGATGTTCTACCTCGAAACGCGAGCCAACTGGATTGGTCTCTGCCACAAGCTGCATCTGTGGAAGATTGTTGGATATGTGTAAAAGAGAGATTGACATCATTGTGTTCCCAATTTGTGCCATTGAAATGTCAGAAGGTTGGATCGATTAAGCCCCATTGGTTTGACAAGGGGTATGGAAACCTAACTCGGAGGCGGCGCAGACTGTGGGACAAATTCCTACTCTCTGGCTCTGCCAATGGTTACGAAGGGTATAAATGTCAGCGGAACCTCTGAAACAGTGCAAAAAGGAATAAGCGCCGACATTTCGAAGAGCATCTCGCAATAGCTGCGAAGACCGCCCCAAAGCGAATCGTTACATACGTGAAGCGACGCCTGAGGCCGGCACATGATGTTCCAGTGCTGAATGGCACAGATGGACAGCCCCTAACCTTCAGCACTGAGCGTGCGTCCGTGTTGGCGGTTCATGTCACTTCTGTATTTGCAAACAACCAGGTGTCTGTTCCGAGTTCGACCTGTACCGCTTTTACCGAACTCGATATTCTGCATTGCGGCGTTGAAGAGGCATGTCAACTACTCGCCAACCTTGACGGCACCAAACTTGCCGAACCTGATGGACTTCACCCACTGGTTCTCAAGTCACTTTCGACCATCCTGTCTCCTGTCGTGACTGACCTTTTCAACAGGTCGCTGCCGGTAGGTTCGTTGCCGGTTGACTGGAAATGTTCGGTGGTGAGGCCTATTCCGAAAGGCGGCGACACTAGCAAAGTAGACAATTACAGGCCAATTTGTCTGACACCTATTTTAACAAAGGTTGCTGAGAAAATCGTGAAGAAGGGATTGCTTCAGTTTCTACAGTCAAACGAAGTCCTGAAGCCCGCACAGCACGGTTTTATGCAAGGTCGCTCATGCATTACGAACCTCCTTGTGACGAGGCAAGAGTGGTTAAAGGCAATAAGCAAGGGGAAGTCTGTCGACGTGATATTCATCGATTTCAGTAAAGCGTTCGACAAGGTCAGCCATGAGGTTCTCCTTCACAAACTCAGGATGTGTGGTGTTGATGGCTTACTGCACCGGTGGATCCGCGACTTTATTGTTGGACGAAAGTGGAGGGTACAAGTGGACGACTATCTAACTGACTGGTACCCCTCTATAAGTGGCGTGCCTCAAGGCACTGTGCTAGGGCCTACGCTGTTCCTGATCCACATCAACGATCTATCACAGCTTCTCCGGTCGCCGTGTGCCTTGTTTGCGGACGACATGAAGATTTGGAGAGAAATCGACGCTCCCGACTACTGTGGTCTACTTCAGCAAGACCTCAACCGCATATCCCCATGGTCTGCAGAAGTTCTTCTCCCGATCAACCCAGCCAAGTCTGTATTTATGAGCTTGGGGAAGGGTGATGACGGCCGAACCTACACCCTTGACGGCCAACAGATATATCCTACACCCTCCGTGAAGGACCTAGGGGTACTCCCACGCTACGATTTGAAGTCCGTGGACAACACGAACAGGCCATATCGTAACGGACTGCGCATGCTTTGGACGCTCAAAAGTGGCTTCGGCACATAGTCTGAAGAGGTTGTCACTCACATCTTCCATCATCAGACCAATGCTAGAGCACGGTTCGCCCGCCTACTTTCCGATTACCCGAGGTGAGGCACAAAATATCGAAAGGGTCCAACACGTTGCTACTAGGCTCATCCCTAGTTTATGTGGCTTTGGGTATGAAGACCGTTGCGAGAAACTAGGACTTTACGCCTTGTCCTACCGTCGGATGCGAGTCGACCTCATTATGACCTACCGTATTCTACATCTCGGTGACTTCCCCATGCTGAGGTCAATGCTGCAATTACGAGCGCCATGAAGCAAACGCGGACACAGATACAAACCTGTCGTGCCGGATGTGAAATGTGTTCCAACCCCACTGGGCTTCGAAAGAAGAGTGGAAAAAATTTTTAATAGTTTACCTGAACATATGACTGAGGCAACATAAGTGCAAAGGTTCAAAACGTTGCTCACCTTTTGATCGTTTTTCCCAGCTTGGTTAAGAAATCGCATACGTTTCACCACCATGCGAGGTGGCATCTTCAGTGCAGTAGCAGGCAGTGTATAATGCTGCTTATTGAATTGCCAGTCCGTTAGATTTAAATTTTACCACTATTCGAATAGGCGAAAGATTACACCCATACGATGACACATCACATAAGTGAGTCGTGAAAAAATTGTGTCAGATATTATAAATTTTAAGTGAAAAGTACAACGATATACACGCTTGGACAATATAATAACGCTTTTCACCAAATTTAGAAAGAGTTGTAAAGAAATAATTTCCACGTGCTCTATAATACAGTATTCAGTAATCAGTAGCAGCAGCCAGCTGCGTACTATAGCATTTCCCAAAGAGTTGCATAAAAGGTCCAAAATGTTGCAAAGAAGGGGCAAATTTTGCAAAGTAAGTCCAAAACTTTGCTAAGAAAGTTCAAAAGTTTGCAAAACCCTGTGCGATTCGCCAGCCGCTCAGAGCCAATCCTCTGACCTTAAATGGGTTCTCATTGGCCGGATGCCAAGGTTCGGCGCGTTAGTCTGTGGAGGTGAGCGCGCTGCCCGTTGACTGGGTGAGACTTGTGAATGAACCTTAGAGGAATGCACTTCGACGGTGCAACTGGCTTGTATGCGCCCCCCTCACGTCCGAAACGATGGATCATAATTGGTCTGAGAGCAATGAACAGCTGGAACGTAAGCGCACGACCGAAAACATGTCTATGATTCTAACGTCGTCGGCATTCCTTCTCGCGTTCGACAGAGTATATCATTAGACATTCGTGACCGAGTTTTGGGCGCTTTCGTCAACGGTGGCAGCTGTAAACAACGTCAAATATCAAACAGCCTACTCCTGGATTCGTCGTTCTCTTGATCAGGAGCCGAGTACTACGCAGGCGCACGGTCGTAAGCGGATTTAGTCGCAGGAAGACGTAGGTAACATTCTGGATTGGATCGCAAGGGAATCAACTCTTACGCTACGGGAAATGCGAGTACGAATACGAACAGAAATGTACAAGGACATTTCGAAGTCAACAATCGCACGGCACTCAGATGGTCGATTGATAAATATGAGGAACATCTATCAGGTTCTCGAGGGGATGAACAATGAGCGGAACAAAGGGATACGCAGGGAATTCGTTCAGCAGTTTTTCCAACTTGAGAGCGATGGCAAGTTCTTCATTTGGATTGACGAAGCGAACTTCAACGTTGTATAGCATGTCACTGGCAGCGCGTATGGACGTGTGAGTATTCACTGTGTTCTCAAAATATGTATGCACGTACGTAAGTTTGTGTGTTCGTACGGGGATTGAAACGATGTCTGATGTCTACCGCAAGGGAGTGACAAGGGACTGGCTTCCAGTGAGTCATGTCCGAGCGATGTATTCAACTTATGGTGTCTCTCGTGCCGGTATTCGCTGTGCCGTGCTCTTTCATAGCCTGAGATAATGTAGCTACAGTTTTTTTTGTTCGGAAAACTAGGATGTTTGGAAAGCGCTTTGTAGGACCAAGTGAGCTTGCCGGGTGAAGCAACCGTCAGATGTATCACAGTATGAGATATCAGCGTGGATAGTTGAATAGTAGTAAATAAGAAATTACTGTGCACGTCATGTCAGGACTGGTTCAACATGGGGAGATTTGACTGCAATACTGCAACCTGGAACGTTAATTCGATCAACAGCGTTATTACGGTTGTAACATTTGTACTCAGCTTAGCCCGGCCAGTCACATCGCTCACATACCCTTGGCCTCTAGGACATTCCGGTTTGTAATATGTGGCACCTTCTGTGGGCGACGCCCATGTATGTCCCCTTACCCTGTCCGTTGACAAGTGCATTCATGCGAATCGCGACGACCAAGGCTGGTTAAAAAGATTTTCAAGGGAACAATGGACCAGGTAAATGAAATTGGTTTGAAAATACGCAGCGTATTGGGGCCCGACAAGCAGTAAAGTGGACGAGGTTCAGCCAGTCCAGACTAACACTCAGTCAACTTGTTCACCGCTGGCAGGGTTAAACTACGGTCAAAGGTTTCAACCGAAATAATTACAAAACTGCACACGTCGCTAATGGAGACACTGTGCTGTGTGCAGTGTAGACAATTGTCGGTACTCGTGTAAATGCAACAACATATTCACAGTGAACCCAGGGATCAAGGGTGCGAGCTAGGGAATACACAACATAGTGAATGTGAACGGCAGTAGTAGTATTTACGTATCCTTGTGCGTCGAAGATATCTTCAGAGTGGGTAGTTTACAGCGTTCCGATGTTCGCATGGCTGCAGTCTGAAAACCCTAATTGTGAGAAATTTGCGGTTTCACAAGCTACATTTCCTGAGCTAGGATAGATGGCAGTAATGACTTTAAAATTGCCCTTGTCTCTATCTGATGTTCTGTCAGTACCACGTTTAACAACGTAGAATCATTTGGACAAACGGTATACAAGTTAACATAGCGGATTCTTGTGCACCCAAGTCCTGTTGAGAGATATATGGGCCGTACATAATCCGGCTGCTTGGCATTATTTCGCACTTGCACGACAGACAATGACATTTGTCACAAATGGCACCAGGATTCAAGCGACGATCAGTTATCGTGACACTTGATCATCCTGTCCACGGTATCGGCTCAGTGTAACACAGTCCACGGGATAGTCATCTTTTTCGACGAACGGGGGTTTCAGACACTGGGTGAGCACCGAGAAGACATCCAGGATGACAAAGCAGGCCAGTAAAATAGATTCGAACCGGTGGCCTTATGATTGCAAGCCAGGCGTGCAGACCACTCGGTCACCAGGCTTCCCGGTCTCTTTTCAGGTTAGCAATCAGTTTCGCCCTGAAATCTCTGCGAGTCTCCTTGTGTTCGATATCAGCCGGAACATGTTGGTCAGCGTATATAAGTTCCTTAGACTGCATAGTGACCCAGTGTCCAGGTTGGCGATTTGATTTGCCACATTAAGACAAACCCGCTGCTAGCAAAGTCTGTCGGATTTTCGACCACTGATGTTCAATTGCGTTCGATGAGCGCCTACTCAGCTCGGATGCCAGCGTCTTCAAGTAGTGCACGAAAAGTGTGCCTGTACATTTTGAACACGAGTATTTTAACAATTCAAATAGCTGCATTCACGACAGCACGCTAAAATTAAATCTGTGATTGTTGTTATGTGAAACGAAATACTGAATGACAATTTCAATTGCAGGCTTTACAACTACGAGAGCGGCAGCAAGTGTACGTTCCCCACGAATAGCAAACGTAGTCGCTACGCCACTGTATTCACGCCAACTACACCCCATTTGTTTACGCACACTATTGAGTCAAACGAGGGATCATTCGAACAAGCAAGGTAGTATCCAAGTCGTACTGGACAGCTATTCGGTCCTTTCTGGCACGCAAATTAAATTGGGCTTAATATGGAAATGGTTGCTTTTAAATCTAAAGTACAACATCCGAACAGGCTGATGGGGGTTCCGAATTTGACGGACCAACTTCCAATCGGGTAACGAATTAACGTGCCAAAGCACTGAAATACGGCGGACAAACATCGCGCAAGGACGGATTCTATTAAACGCGCGATTCATTCATTCAGCTTCAATGACGACATCATGTCTGGCAATGGACGTGTTTGCGAACTCGATTCTATCAGATCCTCTCACAATTGAAAAGACCTGACATGAAGTGCACAGTAATTTCTTATTTACTACTATTCAAATATCTACG
Organism: Dicrocoelium dendriticum; assembly: GCA_944474145.2. Classification (NCBI taxonomy): domain Eukaryota; kingdom Metazoa; phylum Platyhelminthes; class Trematoda; order Plagiorchiida; family Dicrocoeliidae; genus Dicrocoelium; species Dicrocoelium dendriticum. The sequence continues at coordinate 13,430 of CALYDF020003262.1, forward strand.
CTGATATCTCATACTGTGATATATCTGACGGTTGCTTCACCCGGCAAGCTCACTTGGTCCTACAAAGCGCTTTCCAAACATCCTAGTTTTCCGAACAAAAAAAACTGTAGCTACATTATCTCAGGCTATGAAAGAGCACGGCACAGCGAATACCGGCACGAGAAACACCATAAGTTGAATACATCGCTCGGACATGACTCACTGGAAGCCAGTCCCTTGTCACTCCCTTGCGGCAGACATCAGACATCGTTTCAATCCCCGTACGAACACACAAACTTACGTACGTGCATACATATTTTGAGAACACTGTGAATACTCACACGTCCATACGCGCTGCCAGTGACATGCTATACAACCAGACACGTAAAAATAGGCCGGCAACATGATCAAAAGGTGTCATTTTTTCTAGACAATTCGTAAAATGTACACGCACATGTCGAATAGCATTACGACATCCCACAACACTGATATCCACAAGCCAGTTGCACCGTCGAAGTGCATTCCTCTAAGGTTCATTCACAAGTCTCACCCAGTCAACGGGCAGCGCGCTCACCTCCACAGACTAACGCGCCGAACCTTGGCATCCGGCCAATGAGAACCCATTTAAGGTCAGAGGATTGGCTCTGAGCGGCTGGCGAATCGCACAGGGTTTTGCAAACTTTTGAACTTTCTTAGCAAAGTTTTGGACTTACTTTGCAAAATTTGCCCCTTCTTTGCAACATTTTGGACCTTTTATGCAAACTTTTTTAAATTGCAATAGATACCAATGGTTTACGTGAGCTTGATCAATAGATAGAAATTTGGATTAATGATATAGGGCATCGGCAATCTGCCTTCGTAATTGGTGTGGCGAGTCGCAAATCGCCATCTTCCATAAAACGGGTCGGAGTGTTGGTAAGTGTGAATTTAATGGCCTAAATTATTGTGAAGGAGCATTACCTAATTGATGACGGAGGGTAATTTGTCTAGATCTGTTATCGGTATGATTCCGCATGTTACTCAATTTGTCGTGCGGTTGCTGATTGCGGGACGATCGATGTCGTTGTGCCGGAGGGCACAAGTTTTAATTTGGCACTTTTAGTGTCTCCAGTAGATATGGGCGTCGAGTTGTTTGATTGGCCTGCTGAAACGAGGTTTGACTTGTGGCTTCGTATATATCACTTATGACTCAACGGATAATTTTCATCTTGTTGCTGAGAAGTGTAAATCTGAGGATATGGGGTCAACGATGTCATGTGATTTTTCGGTACTATTTTCCTGCGGCGGACAGGAGGATGGAGCAGAATGTTTTAACCGAACATCATGAGAGTCTCTAGCAGCAGGAAGTGAGGCGCTATCGATATCAAGGTCGCTGTCTGCATCCTGCCGTTCTGAGCAACGACTGTGGTCTGGTTAATAGCAACCTTATCAAGAAGTGGGGTTAACTTTGCCAGGTCGTCGATTGCCTCCATCGTCGTTCGAACGCAACTTTATGTTTTCGTGTGGCGGAAATAATTCGCGTGAAGGATGAGTCCAGGTCTACACCTAGTGTTATGGACATGCTAGCAAATGTTGCGCTCTAAGGCACACAGCGGCTAGGTTACAAGGCAGGAGCCGCACATATAGAATAACTCTCTGTAGATTCAGCTTATCGGGTTTAACTATGATCTGGCCAGGGTTCGCCTGGGCTCACAAGTTAAACCTACTGTCCGAAACTGCGTTGGATAATTCCCGGCTTCTGAAGGTAAAGATGAGGGGGCAGGTTTGTCCCGAAGTTTTATTCCGCAGTCGCTTACAGATGCAACTGTCCATAGGCATGTTACACACGTCTAACAGTATGTCCTTCAGTCTGTCAAGTGCCACCTTGAAGGCACGGTGAGCGCGCTCACTTAGTTCTTTGGCTATAACTGCCGGAGGTTCGTCGGCGGCGTTCAATCCATTGGGACTATCGGATTTGCAGATATCTGAAGGCTCGACTAGCGACTTCATTTTTGCCGAAGTTCCAGCAGTGGAAACCAGTTCGTTCTTAGGGTATTTGCTTCATTTTCAAAGGAGTTAAACCTAGCAAGCGCGGCAAACATTTGGTAATGAAGAACGGTGTTGCAGCCCTTCGTTTATGTTTTGTGCGACTTTGGCGCCGAGACTTTGGTAGCTGTAGCCGTTTTTACAGATTTAATAGCTTGACTGTTACATTTAGATCATATGATAGACAACATGGTGATATAGTGACTCAAAAGCGATGGTGGGGTGAAAGATAGACAAAACTGACCAGCACGGACAGTACTGGTGTGGAGGGACATTGGCAGATGGACACAGGGTTCCAACAATGAAGGCAAAAATTGATGATAAAAAATTGTCTTTTTATTAACACAGATGGTTTAGCAGTAAGTTTATGTTGGATTCTGATTGAATCTAAGTGATCTGATGAAGATAGCAAAAGTTCCCGCATTATGTACTCAGTCGGTGGATGGTTTTAAGCAAACATGAGCGTCTGTAGTCTAAGCTGTCATGGCAAGTCCTTTACATAAATCGAGAAGAGCAGTGCCCCTAACACTTAGCTCTGCGCAGCGCCTCTAACAGCGGCTAGTTTAAGAAGATGGCTAAACTGTACTCGCGCGCACTGCTGTTTCTCCTCCAGAAAAGCAAACAGATTTAAGCGCTTGACTAGATGTTTCTTAAGACATCAACTTTAGTGTGAGTCTGCTATGAAGGACAATGTCAAAAGCTTTCGAAATGTCGACTAATCCAGCTTAGGCATTACAGCCCTCCTCTGAAGGTTACCATACCATCTCCTCGATGTTCACATCATATTTTCATTGGCATGCACCGCAGAAGTTGTAACTGGTGCATTCTTTCGCATAACTTGCTGTTGTACTCGGAATCGCGTTCAAAATTGTTTATGTTCAAATTGTTTTGCTTTTAAAGTGGCACAATCCTTCTATAAGCTCGTTTTTCTTAGTATTCGAATATTGTCCAAAATAGTTTCCTATAATCGTTTAGTACTTCCCGTCTTTGGTTTGCACCTATAAAACATTTTAAAAAGATTTATTCACGCCATCGCTGGTAAATATCGCGCTTTTGCCAGGTGTACTTTAAAACGAAGGACGTGTACAGTGCTTTTGGCCATCAAGGATAATTCGGCTTAGACAACAGGGTGAAATTAGGACACTCTGATCTATTAACTTGACATAGCAAAGTTCCTGCTTTCAAAAGTCTGGTGATCACGTCGAAAATCTCAGTAATGTTAATTACAGAGAATGAACAAGTTTATTTTTTAATTTGACGTAACGGAAATCCGGACGTTGGATAAGCCTTTGGTTAAATGCGCGGCTGTTGAAATACTGAATACTAACGCGTTCAACTTTAACGAGCGCGTGTGTTTTACTACTGATGTCAGAGTAATCAAGCTACTGATCAAGGACGTGCTGCGTACGCTTCTACCGAATTGACTCCGCGAATGGCCCTGCTATCCACCTGCCGTAACGTCGCCAGTCGTGAAAGTTGACCTTTAGAAAAGATTGTGCCTCCAGTCGTCCGCACGCTTATATGTGAAACCGCTATTTGCAAGCCGGCCATCTAATTTTTCAAAGAACAATTAACTGTTCACTATTCCTTGACCTGAATTATGAATATAATGCAGCTGACGTGGAATAACATAGTTCAGTATATAATACGGCGTTTCTACATTTAAAGAACTCAACCAAATAGCATGTGTCACTTCACCTACTAGCTAATATATAGGCATTCACCTCTACAATTTATCCTTGGGATCGCCATAACCACTTGAAACAATCTTTTTCCCACATTCTGTTTACTTGCCAGACATGCATTTCAATGAGTGCTTGTGAACGAACCATGTCCAATAGTGTAGATTGTATGCAGTGATTTTGGATGACTCTCAAATACTCAGCAATTAAACGAGCAATTAGATTCCAACAGTTGCGCTAAGACGTATTACTCTCCATGAGATTAAGTGCACAAGCAAGTCAATAGAACCCAGCGACCAGAGGTCTTCGACTAGGCTCTTATCAACACTAGGTCGATTAAGCATAATATACACCACTTGGGTCAAATTGTCACTATGTTCAGCGCACAGGTCGCTATAAGTACAGAAACTAGTGTTTATCAGTTCACCCCAAACTTCTTCAAAACACTGGCAAATATTCCTTTTGTCCTGGACGAGATAAACACGGTGGCCGGGTTGTGTTACCCACTTTGCTGTTCCAGTTCAACGCTTCGCCTACGTCTAATCTTCGGGTAACCCGGAGTATGTAGAAAGGTTGTAAGATGTTCAGGACACCATGACATCCTCATCGATCGTTTCAGAAACCGACCACACAGCTCAAAATGTAGTAATGACGGACAGGTCGATAATTGCACAAAAATATCTCTTTTACCAGCTTGACAACAAAACGATCGGTGGCGACTGGAAGATAGTACACACTGAGCGGTTTGCCTTTCTAATCCCACAAATAGATAGAGTATTCGACTAAGCTACCTGCGCACATGACTGGGATCAATATGTTTAGGGAACTAAAAGGAACACTTATTTCCAATTTTAAGTATTCACGAAGAACACTTACAAAGCGCAAGATCGCGCAGTTTATCAATTCCTGGCAGTAAACATAAAGTAATTGAACAGTGTTAGGTCTCGCTCGGCCTACTTTGAGATAAATCGCACTGTCTAAGCATCAATTCAAGTTGGCGTCAATGATTCAGGCCGAATCTTGTAATTTACATGGGAAAACAGAATTTCACACAGTTCAAAGTCAAATGCGCACAGAAACGACAAATTGACTTGTTTAGAAAGGTAAGTGCGCAATCTCCCCCAAGTAACTGTGTTTTGTATCAGAACAGTCACAGTTACAAGGAAAATTATGATTTCCGTATTGCAGAATATTAGTTACTATCGCTTGTTTCACACCACGCACAGGTCCCTCGCTTCTTGAGACCCATAAAATCAAACGAGCACCCAACTGTGATTCAAACTGTATCGGTGAGTTTTTCTTCCTACGTCGGACTGTTTTGTGTTCACCAATATACTACTTGTCCGGTGGGTTGTCTTTTGAATCGCGATGCGCAACATAGGAGTTGCTACGTCGAACCCCTGCGGACACAATAAACTGACATTCGGAAGACCTGATTGTGGGCATCTCAATATCATCCTATGTGTTATCCCGCGTCATCTTCTATGCATAAACGGAAACCTTTTCAATGCTTTTTGGCCTATTTAATTAACACGTCTTCCATAAAGCAGAAATCGAGACACGTTAGACGCACGATTACTTTAGGTTTTGCTTAAGCGTGTACATTTTTAAGCAGATAAATAATAAACTGACTTAGCGAAAAAGCGGGGTCTTTAAGCGGATAGTCTGATCGCGCAAATCCAGCGACGGTGATTGCGACCCATATCAGCGCTCCGAAATCTACCTTACACTGAACGTCTTGGACTGATAAACATCTTTTCCCAGGACTACCGTCTACGTTGTGGTGATTTGATTTACACTAGACTGATACTGCGAAGCGACACGGGGAGTGAAATACAGGAAATCTTGCACCTCTGCGTTGATCTCTCGACACGGGGTCACTCTTGAAAACTGTTTAAGCCAAGGAGCGTCCGGATCCATTTCGATCTCAACCTACTCACTCGTGCGGTAAAGGCCTGGAACAGTTTCCCTGAGTTGGTCGTTAGCGCACAAAGTGAGGAAAGTACCAAACGGCTGTTGGGCTTATCTGCTGAGTATGCGAGGACATTGCTGTTTTCGCTGCGACCGTAATAGTCTCTTATGGAAACTGCCTCGAAAAGTTTCGCTTATCCGTTGCTCCGAACGGGATGTACTGGAGCTGACAAGTTTCCTTATCTGCTGTCTGCCGCTCTAATGAACTCCAATGAAATAAACAGACGAAACCACGAGTTGGATAGAATAATAGTAACGATAATTTAAGAATAATGAGAACGGCATGCTAACGACGTGGGGAAAGTAACTAGCTGGATTTATCTTGTGTGCAGTACGCACTGTGTCTAACAGGACCCATACGTTCAAAATAGTCACCGTTTTGATGAAGCGCTTGAAACAAATACAAAGCATTGACACTTACTTAACAAGCACTTCCCGAGGGTGCACTAATTACTCATCCTGTGTATATATGCGATCTTAGCAAGAAACGTTTGCGTGACTCCCGTGCAGTCAGCGAATCAACTTTTGTACTCCCGGCAACCAAGCTTAAGGAGAGACCATCGTTGGATTTGGTCTGTTGCTATCATTTGGGTGCTAAGTATGCTTAAATTTCTTTACTGCCTTGGTTCCGACAGCGTCTCCTCTACTGTTCCGATGTTTACACTTAGTTACTTGGTCATATATTATGACATATCTGATATTTCCATCCGCCGTTGGAAACCCATTGTAATCCTGCTACCACATTAACGAGGCTTCTGATCCATCAAACAAACCAAACGTATCAGGCGTAAGAGAAAGCATAGTTAAAGAAGGAATGCTACATTTGCTGTAGCCTAACAACTTTATGATCAGTGCGCAAAACGATTTTCTGCCTTGTAAGACCTGTCAGACGTACATTTGATTTCTTAAGCAAAATTACAAATGGGATACACTTAGGATATGCGGCCGTGGTCGTCGTGTCTTTCACAAGAGATTGGGCATTTGAATGTGTACCACATCAAAGATTACTGACCAATTTCGCCTCATTCGGTGTCAATTCAAACGAATACGGTTCGCCTGGGCAGCCCCTAAAAATACAGTCAGAATTGAAGTCATAAGGCCTAACCTGCTATGGCGACCACCTGTCTATAGCAACCAAGTAAAAACATCTCCGATACTTTCTCTTGTGAGTACTGTTTCCCTGAGTAAACCTATCCATAGTGACCACCTGTCCAAGACGACTACTTTGTGTGGGTTCCCTGAGTTGTCACCTTAGTCGGGTCGACTATAAAAAATATCGTTTTTCAATTCTGCTGAATTGGATGCACGGTTACGAAGTCTTTCATGATTTCCGCCGAAGCACGCTAGCGATACCAAGGTCGTCCTCGTAGTCGACACAGATGAACTCAGCAAGGTACATTATCACACACGATATGACTTTAGTGCACTTGAAATCAGAGGTGTGCTTTGGAATTAAGAATACCTACTAATATATATATACATATATATACATATATACAATTCTCTCTTACCGACACAATAGGCTGATTTCCTAATGAACTCCAAGGAACTCTAATGAAATAAATAGACAGAATTACGCTTCGGATGGAATAATAATAACGATGGTTTAAGGATGGTAGGAACGGCATGCTAAAGACGTGAAGAAATTAATAAATAGTTCCTTAACTCTCGGGGACGCTTCCCTAGACACTACCTACGCTGTAGGAGACTTAGTGGTTCACTAACCTAAATAATTTTCACAACTTAGTTAGCTATGGCGCAGTTAACACAGAGGTCATGACGATTTTATAAAATATTTTAGCAAAATCACTCTTGCAACCTTGTCACGATTGTGATAAAACGTATGCATGCTTAGTCTCAAGTTCCCCTACATTGCATTTAGAAACATATATAAGGGTTATAGGGTTGCGGTTGAGAGCATTCAGCGTAACCTTACTGGACATTTAGTGCTTTCATTCATGCTGATTTATCGTGGTCGGTGCTATCGCCTAAAGAGGAACCAATTATGGTTGCAGAGACTAAACGTTTATCTTATATTCCTATTCAATTTTCCATGAAATCCGGACAAGAAACACTTATGTTATCTTTCATTGGATGGGGAAACCCAATATTATTCACGCGTTAGGGCAAATAAATTCAAACAGCAAACCGCTCGCTATAATTTACGCCATAAATGACTCCATTACAGATTGTACAAATACCAATGCTTATTTGTTGTGCTCGGTCTTTGTTATCAACACTATTTTGCCAATTATTTTCGATAGTGCAGGATAATCATCTCCACCACTCAACCATCGGAATACCAATGTCTTTTCTTTATCTCCCAAAGGAAACCAGCTACCTGCCATAAACAAACAAGATGGAGATGCAACTGAAAGGATGCAGTTACTTATATTGCTTTTAAAAACCATTTTATTAGCCAAAATGCCGTAGAGACTTTAAATCTGGCCTATAAATTCCCTTCCTATTGTCAAACTGCAGCTTCTTCTACAAAAAGACTTGTCAGCTAATAGCAATCGCACGAACCTCGAGAGATTAGCATTAAGTAAATTTTGTGTGACCTGTTGGGGTAATAAATATGTTGGAGTTATATATCGACAGTGTGAGCCTAATCCTGGTTTCAAGCGAACCTTTCTTCAAAGGTAGCGCGTTATTCCCTCACTATCCAATTTGTTTCCTTAGCTGGTCAAATGAAATATTGCAGAGTAGGTAAGAATTTTTGGTAAAATCCCTAAAAGCCTAGTTTCTACTACTTTTACGGGCAGTACGATTATGATTCATTGTTTCACAAATAGCAACACTTGAGCTAAATACTCAAAGGTAAATTCGTATTCATTGTTATGGTAGAACTATCACATGGAAGTTTGCGAACGTTATGCAGCATACTGCCATCAGAAAAACGTCCGAAGGTGATCGAATCAAGGACAACAAAGCTAAACAAACATGGAACCAATGACAAGCTGTTGCCAGTTTAACTGTCTGTATTTCAGTATCAGAACGCAGTGCAGCGTCTCAGCTGTTTGCAGAAGCAAGATGCAATGTGCCACGAGTCACTACTTAAATGTTAGGTAGCCAGACCTTTGTGCAACATCCGGAACCAATCTTCGGGTTAGAATATATATTTATTCATGATAACTGTTAGCATCCGGCCCTACAAAAGTCCGCGTAAATTCGTAGGAAAAGCTTGTATTTTTTGGTACGCACCTGGCATCCGTTTCTCTTAAATGCATGTTTAACAACAATCAACATCGCCTCAGCTAATTAGGCAAGCCTTCATCGCATCAAATCTCATTGACTTTAGGTCGCATCATGCAAACCAACACACGGCAAAACGATTTGATTGACGACCCTTTGATCTTACTTTATGGGATGTCACTCATGTTCAACCACTTACCCAATAAGGTAGACGGTGTAAGAAATTACATCCCTCCCCATTTACACCTTTACCGAGTAAATGACCCAATCGTTTAAGCCGCGGATATGTTCTGAAACTAACCAAGGCACTGCCATATGTTGTAATTGAGTGATCATTGCAGCCATCTGGCGTGTCGCAGAAGTTTCTTTTCCAATTCGTATGCGCCAAACTTGGAACCCACTTCACAAATCGGTTTTTCCTCATGCACCCTAACCCATTTATAAACGTCAGTTGGAAGATGCACTCTGCCACTTACCGTTTTTTAATGGTAGCTACTCTCCATCTTTCGCACGGGAAATAACTTGGATTTATTATTGCGCCTATTGAAGCCATGGAAAGAATTGGAGTGCACAGCTGCTAAATTACATAAAGTAAGACCATTCGTTTGACAGTAAAAATTTTAACTGCATTTTTTTCATTAACGTTTTTCGATAATCCACCAGTCTATCCAGCAGCGATAGTAAAGCAGTGCTTCTTAACCCATATGATATCATTTTTCATACATTTTAGGTGGACATTTTAGCCATATTCTAGCTTTCGAAAGAAGTTTCTAACTAGTATGACTATTGAGCCGTTTTCTCCATGTAACGTACTGCAACTTGCATATTTTCTAAACCCGAGTCAAATATATTAGGTAAGTAATTTAACAAGTATCTGCATGTGCTTCTTGTTCGTTCACCGCTGTGTAACCAGGTAACTTTGTTTACACGTTTTAGCAGAATAAAGACACGTGCAAATTTAGATCGCGTATTGGCTAACAACAAACCCTTGGTTTACGCAATTAAACGTGCAATCGTTTAGGCAGCAACAACCATACAACATCAATGTCCTGCCACATGTGCTATGCAGATCTAGAAATATTAGCACCGAAATTTATCACAATGTCACCAAATAGATTAATTTGTCCGACATTATTGGTGTAAATAGCTAGCCATCATAACTCGAGTGATACCCCGAGGTGGCCTGGGAGGAGGCTCATGGTAAGCGCATCGGAAACCAAAATGCACCTCTTGAAAAAGATGAAGCTGTGCACACGAAGTCTTGAGTGACTTGGCCAAACGTGTCAAGGTAACCTCTCCTTGTGAGGACTCTAGAGAGTGCGCATGCAACACCAAAGCCCTGATGTGTATAGTTCATCCAGGAGGATGACGTAGTGTCAGCAGAAACATATGACAAGCTTTTGCTCTAATATTATGCTACGTTACGGATATATATATGAACTGAAATGGGACAAGCGAGGATCTTCTGCTGCGCACACCACAAGTGGACTGATGTAACTGGCCCAAAATAGGCCAAGGTGCTTGAAGGGCAATTTTGTCCTAGCTTCTAAATTTCTCTGTCTTCTCCCATTCTTCTTCCATAAACGACGCCTTTATAAAGGCTAAACCACCTACTGTTGAGCACGACGGATAAGTTGAAACAGTTAATGTTCTTTCCTGCGTGGATATTCTGTGTTGCCCATGACATTTCCCAGGAGTGAGACAAAACAGTTGGCAAGGTTTATTCAATTTTCTCTAAATTAAATGCAAGCTTCCACAATGTGGAAGCACTTCAAACTACAAATAATAGGCATCCAGAACCAGCGAATTGTTGGTTGATTACATTACATCTGGTGATTGCCAAAACGTAGAGTCTTTTGTTGTTCAAGCACTCATAGAATACTTAAAAATATGCTCTCGCTTCGGAGTAGCATGCATTGTAACAGAAGCACTCATGTACTGCGAACCTAACGAAAACTTGCTCATGATACACGGAATATGCTAAGACTGGATCTTACAAGCAGGATGTCCCTACATGCTTGATAACGACCGCGGCATGAAACAATAAAGCCCCGATTACTCATCTAAGTAGATGTTGCCCAGCTAGTTGAGGGCAGGTCGTACTTCTTCGAGGTCATATTAATGCCGGATGCAACCACCACAGCAGCCACTATCAAACAGAATTTTTTGATCCGCCCGAAATTTTGGGGTCAGACCATGATTCGAAGCATTTTGTCTCTCTAATGGTGTCAAGCGTATGAGAATCTTAAACAACCACTTAAAGGATTTGTCAGATTAAGCAATTTGTTGTTGCGTTCAAAACGTCACTGTTGAGCCGCACGAGCAAACAGTCCCATGAGTCAGAGTATACAAATATTTCTCCTCGCTTGTTGCATTGCTTCACATCCATCATCCAATGGATGTTCATCGTCAGAGATGCTGCTGTTTAGATATCAATCAATCCTAAGCGTTGCCGAATAGCAGACCAGATAAGTACAGACGTATCTTGATAGGTACAACACAGGCGTCAGAAATATTAAAACCGCTGACTTGGAGTAGACCAGAAACCATGGCGGGTCCTAAAGAAATAAAGGCCTTGTGCGATTCCGGGAAAATTGGCAGTCACCGTAAGAAGTAAGGTCGAAGACAACACTTGGCATCACCTAGTTGAGGAACTGCAAATATTTTTCAACGGCGGAGGTATCTACCGGAATGTGACATTTGACACGATTGTTATGTGCTACGGGCTTAGCTTTCACGGTCGAGGCCAAACGGTAAAGATTTAGAACAGGATGAACACACAAGCCAACATAGGCTGGCAGATTGGAATAAGCTTAGTGGTGAACGGTCACTCGAAATCTCTGACCATCGGATTGCTTCACACATATCAATTCATTCTAGCTCCGATGTAAACTCCGACTTATTGCAAGAAATTTGAATGACCACACGCGCGATACTTTTAGCGATCTGCGGTAGCCTGGAGTAAACCACAGAAACTTCAAATAAAAGTTGTTCCAGCCAAAATTAACAAAGCTTTTATTTGAAAATCTATGTATGTAGATCAGATTTTCCATGTAATCTAAGCTGCGGCTAATGCAGCAAGTTTTAGCATGTGTTCCACCTTCCGTAGTTAAATATAAAACGATGGTATACACTAGATGTTGGTGAATAAATACCTCAGTGTATACTACACTGCATCATCAAAGCATTTTGGTTAAGTAGCGAGATTGAGAATGAGATAAAGGTTATAGCATAATGTATAATTACACTCGGATTATTGCTTTATCGCGCCGACGAAAACGAATTTATTCACTTAGTTACTGGTAACATGCATAACTGTTCACATTTATTCAACAGCGAAGCTACTCCGGGAAAAATTATGTTGAGACACAAAATTCTCAGCGGATTGAAGCAAAATTGTCGCCGATTTTGATGGCGAAAACGCTTTATTCTGCCGTCTATACGTCCTTACCAGCAGTAGTATATTCCAACTATTACTCGTAATTATCTCCGCTACGGAATGTCAACGAGCTTGGTTAACGCAAGTGAGACTGCACACTCGTAACGAAAGAAGCGAAACAATGCGTAATACCGAAACATTTTCTTAAAACAAATACATTTATGCAGGAGAGTTATTGTTGGGTGGTTGCTGTTATGTAGCCACGGCTTCTGAAAGGCAAATGCAGAATATCCATTTCATATACGGGTTAAAATAAGCAAGACTCAGAGAAGGTTTGTTTCACCTATGACTTTTGGTGCCATAGTGTTCAACAGGTGAAGAATAAAAGCTGTCTTTCTTTATAGAAGAAACACATTGTACGCATAAAACGGATATAACACAACAGACTTGTGAAACTAGATGAGGATATTTTATGAGCTCAAAGCTACCAATATGTTTAGCTCCGTGCATCAGATCATCACGATAACTGCGACTAGAATGCTGAAGACGCTTGCCACTCCGGACAAAGGCCAACAATCTATCAGCTGCGCCACACAGTTGCTTACACCGGAGATATTTCGCTTACCATTCGTAGGTTTACTTAGTGGAACAGAATTCGTAATATACATTAATTCGTGCCTCCATTCTCGAAGGACTAGGCAAAAGATTTCCGTGATACCGTTTACTCAACTAGATGGCATCAACCTCATGTTTGTATCCAATTTGCCTAGCTACATTTATAATGCATTGTCATCACTATATGATTCGTTCTAGTTACTGAGCGCGCGTAAATAAATATTTATTTAGATGAATTGAACTTGCAAAGCTTAAAGTTTACGATAATGATGAAGTTAAGAAACGTACAAACATTTACTAAAATTCAATAGCAGACTTCAGACCAATAAGTTTAGTAATACGTTAAAGTGCCCAATTACTTTTTTGCAATTTATGCTAAGACTGAGTAACACTACTCATTGTTTTATAGCGTACTCATGTGGGATTAATGAAAAATTTGTGAGACCATAGGCCTGTTAATTTTGTCAAATGTTCTCGTCCATTCCTCCTCACTACGGAATTCTGTTGGCATATTTCATAAGAAGTGATCAGCAACAGTTCACAAAATAATGTATACTCTGCGATCCCTAAGCGTATAGTCATGGATATAATTACCCGTAGCTTCGCTATTTTGTGTTTTTAGCTTAAATAGCTCAATACAAACAAAGCAGCTTAATCTTTGTCTATTGGATGCTAAAATCGTGGGTAATATCCTAGATAGAATATCATTAAAGCGTTTTGCAACTACAACCCAGTAAGCTTAATCGCGCAAATACATCCAATTAGCACATGTAATGCATTGTAGCTCAATCCAACTTAAATCAAATCTGCATTAAAAGTTGGAAAATTGACACCTCCAAAAGTGGTGTATTCTTTCGATGAATATGCTACGTCGCTAGACGAAGAGTTGGAACAGATTATTATAAATTAGATTATTTGGTCAGAATAATTAGATACTTATATAAAAACGAACTAAAACAGCATACGCAAGCGCATTTGATGTTCATAGTGGAGTAAGGCTGCAACTCGGGTTGGTTTGCTACTTTATTTAAACGTGTGACAAATCCAATAGACAGTGCAATTAACAACTGGGGTCGTTAGCAAGTTGCCACCTGTTTTCTCATCCAATCGTGATTATATTCTCGTGTCAACTGCTATTATGCACTGGAATGCACACTTGTAGATCCGCAAAGCATCTTTTCCAGATATATAGATCGAAAATGCATCTTAGACCTATTAGGTTAACGTAGTAATTTGAAATTTCTCGGGTCAACTTGGTGCAAACAAAAGTTTCACTACCATTACTTGCAAAATCATCTATGATATTGACAGGATCGCAAATTAAATAGTTTCATTACGCACTAACTATATGCTTGGTTTAATGCCCAATTTATTTGAATATCGTTCAGGGTCCTCGGTTGCAAAGTGCAAGTAAATAGCATTACAAATTGTTTGCTCAGTTTTCATCAAAACATGAAATGCAAACAAAAATCACAAGAAATGTCATGCACCTCGTACCTTATTGGAATTAGTTTCACTCACCAATTTTCGTAACCGTTAACGTAATAGATCTCTTTCCATCACCTGAAAAAATTGGTATTGTAATTATCAACATAGTTGCCATGTATTGAACTGTGGACATGTCCATGGAAGAAATTACTCGAGGCATGGAGGCTTCTTAACAAAACTGTAAATGACAATGTTTATTTCTTGTATATTGAGGCTGCACACATTCCTGAAATAAATTCGAAGCTATGTTTTAAACTGCAAGTACTGGCCAATCGATACGCATGTTCGTAAAGCAACTAGTTTCGCGTTTTGAACTGCAAATCAATTTAATATAGTATATCATATAAACATATTACGAAGCTTTACTGCAAACATCATATTAGATGCAGAATTGTGGTATGTGTGGAGACGAAATAAATTCATGCAATATCGCACGTTCATTTGTTATTCATACATTTTGGGGGGCGTTTTTTGAGGTTATGTATCGAAGCGGACATTGCGAATTAAACCCAGTAAATCCTTAACACGCATGACATAATTAGACAGCTACGTATTACTTGAACCCTAAGCACGAGCAGACATGCATTCTTACTGTTTACAATCGTTTAGATTTACCTGCCTAGTGTGCAATATGCAATGTGTTAACCTGAGATTTGACAGTATGTAAACCCACACAAACAATATCTTTACCCTTTCGTTCTGTCATTGCAGTAGTGTTCATGCGATGTTTGGATAGATGCACAATCAGAATGAAGAAACAGCACAGTTTCCAACAGAACCGCTTGTTTATTACAAACGTCTACTCAGTCCGTACCAGTTGATCTGTAGCTTTTATAGAAGGATTTGATGCAATCTAGTTATGTTATTATTCGCCACTTCACGGCATCCTAACCTTAAGGCTTATTAGCTATGGGATCAGTAAGCCAACTTCGTTTGTGAACACTGAATAAATGTGAGAGTACCTTTCGTCAATTTTATTCGATAAATATGCCGTTAGTATCTCGGTATCATTGCTTCTAAAGATATGGCTAATCTCAGTGCACAAAAAGATCACGGGATTGAACGTTACAATAGTTTTACTCTTTGTCCCGAGTATATTTTGTCATCCATGACTTTAAGATAAATTTGCTGTATTTTAGGGGTAGTCGACTTAAAATATTCACTGGTTGAATACCATCCAGTGTTGTTTACTAACAAGCGCTACTTAAAGACTAACAATTATAGACTAAGTGCACTTTCCCTGTAATAAATATTACAGTACCCATACAAGATGTCTTTGGTGTTTGTAACCAGACAAAAGGGGTAATGAAGCGAGTCAACACATGAGTCTTTGATAGATGTTTCTGTCCTATCGTAATATTACAAATCCTTGGTGATTACGTGCAGCCACAATTGGCTTACTCCATCCAGGTCTGGCATCTTTCAGGAATATACAGCCTACCCATAAAGCAACCTTAACACAATGTTTACTCTATCGCTATCACCAAATATTTTCCTCCCTTGGTTAACCCAGTCGTAAAAACGTTTGTCCACTACAGTTATATTCGTTTCTATGCCAACCGAATAAAAGTTAGCGTAGTTATTTATTAAACCAAATAGACTGCGTGCTTAAATGTGTCAGAACGTAAGTAAATTTTTGTGCGAATACGAAAATTGCGTTGAGTTTAGCGGTACGAATTGCTTTTCCTGGATAAATTTACATTCCGTTTTTACTTTTTACCTATGGGACTAGTTGAACATTTGTTTTGTTACTAATGTCAAATATATTGTTTCCATAATTCACTCTTCCGGCAACACACGTGCTGTATACAACCACAGTCTGCTTATAATGCGATTGCATTAAAATCTCTGTGAGGTCCGAACTGATGAGCTGTCTGACCGAAAGTTTCACAAACAGAACACACGCGATTTTGAAGCAGAAAGCGCTTTTGCTTGATAATACAAATGTATCAGCGACAATGTTTATAATAATCGCTAAGTAGACATTAAGCTGCTAATAAACTATCGCGCAATTCATGACCCAAACCTTATTCTATCTAGTTCTCCGGAAGATGATAATCAAATTATCCCTTGAGATATTATTCATGATTGTCATATGCTTGCTACAAATTGCGTGACAAATGAGTAAATGGACTGACATGGAGAATTTGACTTTTTCTTTGATTTAACCAGTAACTTCTAACAGCTTTGTGGAATACTCACCCAGCTTCAAGTAGTATGCTAATTTTTCAAGCACTGTGAAGGGAAAAGATGACGCCACAATAGGTTTCCATAAACAATGCTAACATTGTCTTGTTCAGATGTGTTTAATAAAATAATTACGCTTGACATATTATACAGATTGACTCACGTTCGTCTACCTGACCGGCATCTGGTAAAGGTGCGAAAGGATCGAGTATGAATCAGAATACACGGTGATCCACATGCAGACTGCACGTACGTGTGCGCATGGTTGCACTAATGACCAGAACAGCTGCCGGCATAAGCCAAGGGATTACAGTGCTGTGCAAAAGACAGCAATCCATCCAAGCTATGGGTTGATCTCCACTAACGATAAGTGCTTATTGGGGAATGTTCCATGCATTCGTTCATATGAAAATGTATGAAAGCTTACTTGACCTACTGGATTTTTGAAAGGCTAGTAGCGTTAGTTTGATGTTCCAAGAAACGAAAAAATGGATTACACTCTTCTACACCATTCAAAGTAGCACTATTAACGCGAGTGATGGCAGCTTCGTAGCAGGAGGTAACATCCGCAATAGATTTTTCCTAGTTCGCTTGAATTTAATGAACAAAACGAAATACATTTGGCAGGATAACGCATATTTGCATTTTCATTAATGTCATTCTTATAAATATACATATATATATATATACATACATAAGCGGACCAGATAAGATGCACTAGCAAGGATCTGCAGTTGTGTCAGCCGGATGGCACATACGATTATCCCGCTTATGAGTTTGCATACATCATGGGCCGGATTAAGCTGCCGTACCTAATCTAGGGATTTTCGTTCATGTCTTACAATAAGCACAAACGGAATGGTTACACGAGTATACTTTCTCTTTCCTTATAGCAAGACGTGCTACCTATGAAGTGCTACTTCATGTCAACTAAAATGAGCGCGAGACCAAATAGGCGCATTTAGGTTTGAAATTTCTGAAATCTGTTATGTACAGAACACTCACTTAGGTGCAATCCGCTTAGCACATCCCCGATTACTGTAGAAAGATCGTGATAAATGTATGAGGAAAACGATTATGGGTGTGCTTACAAATCAATGCAAAGTGGTATAAATATATATATATATATATATATATATATGTAAACGACGAACTCACGTGCTATGGCCACGTCCTCGTCTGAATAGGGAATTTGGTAGGATGGTTGCGATAATAAAAATCACGCAGAAAACTAAAAAGAGTTTGCTTTCAAAATTGCATTTAGTGTACCCACTGTTTGGCTGGATTGTGACTCGCAATATCTATCCAGACCACCGTTCACTTTGAAGTAGACCTCGATCATTACGACCACGATGACCGTATTCGAATTGGAGGTGGTTCGGTGATGCTGCCGCACTGAACTACTTCGAATTCGGTCAACGTAGATTGTTGTCCAAGTTTATTTAGCTTAATTGTATGTGGCAAGCAAGTGATCAAGGTCTTGCTATTCGTTACCACTGCAAGCAAATGCAGTATCAACAAGCGCTTGCGTCTGAAACGCACCGATCTATAAGCGCCTTTATTAATGCTAAATATTATTCCTCAGTATTTGCCTCCCATTGTATTATAAAAGAAATTTTCCCTAAATCATCACTGCTCTGACAATTGGCAGTAAACTCTCTGACATCACAGTATCGACCGCGCAGATACTTCGTGATTTATGCAAGGGGCGGAGGGCTAGTTTCTTGAACATAAAAGTCGAACAATGTTAAGCTTCCACATCTCATGGATGAAAGTCCTTTGATAACTGAGAATACATAACTCACTGAATGGTGCTCCAAGTATTGCCATGCTGATTACTGTAAAACCCAGATAGAAACATTGTTATTTAGCTTGCATATGTGTGATCAGCTTGTCAGAAAGAAACTACGTTGCAACTCCGCATGAGTAGTTGACAAAAGACGGACTCACATTGTGCCGCTGCCGTCAGGTCTGTAATATATTTGCAGGACATACATATCGACATATTAAGTAGTTATATCCTTGACAGTAAGGTGGTACGTTTCCCAGTTAGTGGCTGATATATGAGGTTTTACACAACCGACTACAAAGATCTATTAAATCTAGGATTGAAAACAGTCTGCAGTAAAACATAACCCCATTACTGTGTTGTGTATACATAAGTTAAGCACATGATTGTGTTTCCCTAAGAGCAACTCTATCGGTTCCGACGATGTGATAAGAATACTAGTTGTAACGTTTCTTAATTTTAGGGTACACTAGCTATATCTTAATAGGTTTTCCCTCATCCATGCTCTACCGGCAAACAGGCCATTTATCACATCAATTCACATCTGATCTAATGCGATCTTTTGACAATCTCCAGTCTAAACAAATATTCCCATAGCGTAGATTTCCTCTCACCCTTATGTGAAACTCAGCGGAAGACCGCGAGTTTACTATACCGTAACTTATAACAAGTAATGTTTTTGTGGAGAACTTGTATGTCACACTAATTTGTGTCATTAGATAACACTTTTGCAAAATATCGGCTTTGATCGCACATTGTGTTGTGTTTAATGATTTGGGGCTCATCGTCATAGTCATATGATAATGAAGAGGAATTTTATGTCATGTAGGTGAATTTGTTAAAATCATTCGATTGTTCAGTTCATCCGATTTTATTTAACAAGCTCCAATATAACAAATAGACGACCCACATTTGAGCCTCATTGCCAAATTTCTCATGAGACGACAATTAGTGGTCAGAGTCCGGAATTCCTTATTTGGCCCCATACCATCTGAGGCTGGTGTACCTTATGACTCAGTACTAAGGTCATGATAGTTATTGGTGTTTTATTTACGGATCTTGCCAGACAAGCACTTCAAATTTCTTACCGTTTACTGACGACATCAATAACTGTTTTGACTCATAAGCACCTCCATGCCAAGGGGAGGAAAAGGATTGTTTGTGGCAAATCAAGTAAACTTACAATTTGTATCTAAGGCCCAACGCGCATATTATGACCACTGACATCCAAGAGTTACTTTTCAATTATTTAAGTACGCATGAATAGGAAAATGCGCAACAATTATTTTTCAAATTAAAAGTTAATACCTACGCCTTTCTCTATTTTATTATTCACATAGCACACGCAAAGCAATAAGCAGAACAACGTAGTTGATTGGGCAACGAAATGTCAGATTTGCCTCATCGCGTCCCTCAAGAGCAGACCCATTACTGAAGAAAACTGTTTATTGTTTTTTAACTTGAGCAATTGCCTTTTATCACCATCTAATTGCAACTATGAATCTTGGTTTTTATAGCAAGGAGACTGTGTCGACTGCAATAATTGCTTGATTTTCCCCAATGGCACCAACATATGGTGGGCAAACAACAGTCGGAAAAATTACGAACTGATGCCGTGAGACCGGCATTGCGCTTTTGAAATCTTACATATGAATCCATTTTGTTCAGTGCGGATAAGTGAAAGTTAGTATATGTAACACACCAACCAGAAATCCTATAGGTTGGGAGTTAACTTATGTACGACATCATCAAGCCAGCGCGAATATGCTTAGTCATCCAAGATATCTTTGGAGGTTCAGATCAATCCGCAATGTTGCCCAAAGCGTGTATAGTATCTTTTGATCACTTATGGAGGTATTTAGGGAGGTTAACCATTCCATCTTTTGGCAAATGTATAAAACATTTCTGGGGATAAATTTAGAGCAATCGATTTAATTGTATCAATTCTACTCTATAACGCGGTCTTGTATCACTCAAAGCCAAAGATCGATAGCAATTAATATCTCAAGTGCCTGCTTCATCTGTTTTAGCAAACACGACTGTAAATCCCAGGAGTGCACAGTTTGATTCGCAGCCCTGTACAGATTTTCACTAACCTAAATTTTTCTAATTTTCTAGACCTCAGCTATATTTGGCACTAGCTTACACAAAACTAAAACAAAATACTGAGAAACCATCAGCGGAGGATAGCAATGCAATACAACCGGTTGTAACGCTGCCTTGATATTTCCGCCCTAATTTGTCAGCCACTGAATGCTCTTTCGACTAAGTCATTTCTACAGCCACTTGTTGCATTTTAACTAAATAATTGAAAAATGCTTTACACCACTTGTGTTGCGTAACATTAATACCGAATAAGGAGTGACGATAAAAACCACTATGATAACATAACTAATACGTAAGCTTGCAGACGCTCAGTATACTCAGCAAAACAAGGTTATTTTGAATTTGTGTATTTCACACACAGTATTCTGTGAGACTTTTCGTGTTATGCATTCTACCCGAGCTACAGCAATTGTCCATTCTTATTAATATTTTAACCTTAAGCGCATTTCTTGTACGATGGAAGAATTCGCACTGCTTGTAGACGCATACGAAATATTTTGGCGGTTATGAGAACACTTGATATTCTGCATTCCGTAGTAATTCAGGTTGACAACATTTTGATTGCTTCCGTGCAAGGTAAGCTGAGGGGTCCAGTCTCATGAGACAGACCACCTAGGTTTGGGTCGAACCTTGAGTAAAACATAGTTGTGTCCCAAAGCGATGGGATCCATTACCTTTAATAAATAACTAAAGGAAATCTGCTTGGAGCTTAGCCTGTCTTTGGTTTTCTATGGATTAGGCAAATAAGAAAAATCTCTTAGATGTCAATAATATTTTGACCCAAACTACCAGTAGACATAAAGTAAAGAGACCAAAGATAGACTTGCCCAAAATGTGATGCAAAAAACCGAATACATAGAAACATCTGTGTTGTTTGAATTTCTTATTTAATTCTGGTCGATAATCTTACCTTTACCATAACTCGAATTGCACGATGAACACCGTTCAATACTAAAATTACTTGGTCCATTGATGTGGAAGTCTACCTTTTGTACTGGTCATACATGACAGCGTGCGCAAACGAACATCTCCTCATTTTGTTAAGCAACAGTCTATAACTCACCGAGTTTCAACTGCTGCACAATCTGGATGATTACTGTAACATACAGGTAATAGTAAGGTCGTTTAAATAACTGAGGCACCATTTCCGTGTCATGTACAAACTTGCAATTAAAAAGATCGCAAAACTCACGTTGAGCCGTCATGGAAGAATCTAAGATGGATGGGTATACATGAATCTATTAAATATTGTGCCGTTTCCTTGATTGTTATTCGTACAACTATCCAAATTCGCAGCTTGGAGAAAACAGTCATGTCTCAGTAGGTATATAAATGCACTGAAATGTATTTAGGGCTTGCAGCAACCACAAAAGGTGTTTAGTTTGTGTTGATGCTGGTCCTACAATAACATGTGGATTTGTTTTCTTAGAATCTAAACGACAAAAAGCGTTAGTCAATATTACTGCTTTAGTACGCTGCGAGCTATAAGCATGGATAAGCAACATGGGTAATTAACGCCATATGCAGTCTACTACAACAAAGTAAAACCTTATGCTCAACTACAGTGGACATCGCTGAAATTTGCTTTCTAAGTGGTTGGCGAACCCTTCTAATGTTTGTACCCTACCGAAGTCCAATCATACTGTCGCTCTTGTTAGCGGAGCAGAAAAGGAGCAATGCGTCCTATTAAGACTCATCAGATGTGTGCATTTAACTCAATGTATACAAACAACAGTACTTTGAGTTAGAAAGTAATGATAGTGGATTTTGCCCTGGATCATGTTTAGACTGTAGATCTAGTTAATGTTATTAATAGTTGCTAACACACACAGCACTGTTAGAGAGTTATGCGTCTCTGCAAAAGCCTTACCGCGAAATCTGAGTACCTTAAGGAATGGCTCCATTTCATTCTGGCATTACACGCAGCATAGCAAATAAGAAACAGTGCAACAATCTACTTCACTAATT
>CALYDF020003263.1:0-35743 GCA_944474145.2 Dicrocoelium dendriticum
TCCGTGCACAGGTAGCCCTGAGGTCAATTCCGTGGCGCGCCGCGTCACGTTATGCCGCAGGTTCCAACAGGCGCACACGCACAAATCCGGCCCAACAAAGAGATTTGCGTGCGTTCGATAGAGCGCGATTCACAATGCGACGTGGGAGATCTTGGTCAACCAAGGCGGTGTATGAAAATATAATTGCTTCTAGTTGCCTTGTGCAGCTACCAACAGCGTTTGGTTTAGGTCTCTTGAAGAAGACCTAGCAGTAAGCTTTCTGATAAGTCCAAAAAACTTGATAAAGGCAGAAAACTGGTGCACTTGTAGGCAAACGGCCGTGCTGAAACACAGTCAAAATTGAAAACCAGCTTTTGACGTTGATCCCTTTATAGTACCGTCAAGAAAGCTTGCGCAATGGGTAGACCTGATCGAGCCCGATTGAATGAGTGTACCCAGGTCGATGTGCGAAGAAATTTGAATCCGGAAACTTGAGAAGACCGGAGCAACGAAATAATCCCGACCAGCACGGCGAGTGACACACGTCATATGTTCTGTTCTTTTTAGGGCTGCTTTGATACATGTATTATGAGCGATGAAGCCTCAGCCCAGTCTGCCATGCGAATCATTCAATTATGGCACTTTTTATACGCCAGTCAATTTGTAGCTATGTGCCTTGCATAGGTAGTATTTTATAATTTGGAGGCTATAATCTGTCACCACAGGAGATCAGCCCAGTAGTGGCCAACAATGAAATAAGGAAGAATGTAGCAAAGAAGAATTATGTGAAAGAGGTACTATACCGTTAACGTAAAAAATAGGCAGGTATGTTTTTACATCGGCGTAGAAATGGATCGAGCCGATCATACGATCAGTGTGGCATGACAACCAGATAACTGTGCGAGTTGTTCATAGGCAAAAGTCACAAAGGGAATCAGTTATTGCCACCACTGAACTCAAGTGTATGTTTCAGGACTGTTAACTTCAGAAAAGAAGGGGAAATGATTAACAATTCAGAACAAATGTAGGGAAGGGGATCGCAGAACAATATTAGAAATTAATCAATTTGCGGGGAAAATTACGAAAATAGTTCCGACACATTCCAACCTTCAGTCTTTCAACGAACCAGGCGCCAGCACCCATCTGTGCTTCGAAGACCCACACCTTGCTTCCCCAACCACCAACCTTAGCGGCTCCACTCCTCGGAACCAAAGAAACGGTGCACTGCCAGTCATCTGTTGACAGGCAGCATTCTAGTTACTTCCATGCTCATCACTCAAACGGACCTCGCCTCTATCTTAACGAACACACAAGACCTTATGCCTAAACTTCCGAAGCTCCAATCCCGACTTCTGTCAACGCCAACGGACCAAATAGCCATAACGTAAACCTGGCTCTCCCACGACATAAGCGACGGTAAAATCCAACTTCCTCACATATCAGTTCTCCGCTCTGACCTCGCAAATCTAGGTGGCGGTGTCGCACTGTACTGCAACATCTCCCACAGTTGCAGCATTTTAACAAACACTACCTCCAGTCTCCAGACACCATGTGGTGCGAGGTCGTACTAACCGCCAAACATCCCAGCTGTCTTAGTAACATTCACCGCCCCCTAACAAATCCCCAGAGAAGGTCGCACGACTACTACACGACGTGCACCTTATGTTATCCCACAAGCGCACACACTTTCTTCTCATAGGAGATTTCAACCTGCCCCATCTATTTCACTCTGTCCCGTCTACTGACTCCTTTACCTCCGGCATTATTGATCTTCTTCAAACGGCCCCGTTGTACAACCATAACCATCAGCCGACCAGATTCCGATCCAACAACCATCCATCCCTGCTAGATCTCATCCTCACTAACGAAGAACTGATGGTTTAGCAGGTTGAGTATTAGGCACCTTTGGGGCTCAGAGACCACTGCGTCCTCCGACTCGATTTTATATGCTTCGCCGAAAAACCTGTCAGTACACCAACTTATGCCAAACGCTGGACTGATTAAGGAAAGTTGAACCTTCTCATTTCCGCCAACAGCTGGTCACCCGAGCCTTAATCCAGTGCCGACAGTGTGGGGTCAACCTTTTGCCTTACCCTCCACTCTGCTCCACTAAGACGACCTGCAAACAAGTTTCCACAGGGGAGAGACGCCGAGCACTCATCCGAAGTCGTACATGGAAGTGGATTTCCTCCAGAGACAAGGCATAGAGAAAATATCGCTCCCATCCGTAACCAATGCGTCCATCTGGTACGCGAAGATAAGAGTGAGCATCAGCATCAGGTTATGCCTAAATTTACATTCAATCCCAAAGCCTTGTATATTCATGTCAACCGTCTTCGACAAGTCAATTACGGTGTCAGTGCACTGCTGACCCCCACAGGGCTCACACAGTCAGCGAACGAGGCAGCAGAAGTCTTGTGCCAGCAGGATCCATCCACATTCTCCGCTCCAACAATGCATACAACGACAGTACCTTCTTCGGTCTGACCCCCAACTTCCCTGACGACTGTTCATTTCCCTTCGGAGTAGGTCCTGGCAAAACTCAAATCCCTGCGGCTAACGGCCTCGTCTGGCACTGATGGTTCCCACCTAAGGCTCTTGCGAGCGTGCCCTGCAGCTCTAGCTTTACCCCTAGCGGAGCTGTTCACCCACTTCTTCTCGCAAGGCAAGGTTTCCAATGATTGGAAATGTGGGACTATTGCACCAATCTACAAAGGCGGTACTCGCAAAGACCCGACCAATTACCGACCGATAACTCTCCTCTCTACGATCTCCAAAGTGATGGAATCGATCGTCTCAGACGCTTTAATGGACCACATGGAGGCCCAGAAACTGCTCTCCCATTGCCAGCACGGTTTCCGGCTGCAACGGTCATGCCTGAGTAACCTGCTACTTGGCAGGGATAGCTGGACAACAGCTGCCGACTCTGGCCTGCAAACGCATGTTATCTTCTTGGATTTCGCCAAAGCCTTCGACAAAGTCGATCACCACATTCTACTACAGAAACTATTGTCTTACGGCGTTTCAGGGCATTGATGGACTGGATCCGGAACTACCTTCAAAACCGTACCGTCCAAGTACGCGTCGACGGAGTGTCGTCCCCCCACATCCTTGAAACAAGCGGTTCCACAGGGGTCTGTTCTCGGACCGGACCTCTTCCTAGCCTTCATTGACGACGTCACACCGTAAGTAGAGTCTTCGCTACTGCTATATGCAGATGACGTGAAGCTATGGCGCACAATTAACGTTCCGGATGATGCCCACGCACTTCCGATGGACCTCGACCGTCTACATCAGTAGTCCATAGAAAACAACCTACCATTTAACGCTTCGAAATGGCGCGTCCTTTCTACTCCCCCTTCCGCTTTTGCTCCTATATATTAACTGGAAGCGTCTATCCTCCAGATCTCTTCAGCCGAAATAGACTTGGGTATCATTACCCAGACGAGCCTTTCCGTATCCGCTTCCTGCCGGAAATCAGCAGCTGTTGCTAACCGCATGGTGGGATTGCCGAAACGAGCTTTCGGTCAAATTGCCCCTAACAATTTCCGCCTCCTCATCAACGCTTTTCTTCGACCCCACTTGGAGTTTGCTATTCAGGCTTAGGGGCCCTGGTTGTTAAAGGACCAACGTATACTCGAAGCCCCACAACATCGAGCAACAAATCTGGTCCGAGGTCTCAAGCACCTAAATTATCTACGACTTCACTGCCTAAGTCTATACTCGCTTAAGTACCGACGTCTCCGGGACAACCTGATCGTTGTATTTATGATCTTTTCCAACTGGACATCCCTGTCGCCACCTACTCACACTGCACCAATCGTGCTCCCACCTACGGGGCCACGCACTGAGGCTCACACATCAGCATAGTTGGCTGAACTACAGACGACACTACTTCGCTTCGCGAATCTGCCGATCGTGGAATGCTCTGCTTGCCGATATAGTCTTGGCACCCACTATGGCGGATTTTAAGACCCGCCCGGACTGTCATCTGGCCGAGCTACACCGCGATATTCCCTGATATAATTACCTTCTACCTGATGGGTTTCTTTCTTTTTTCTCTTCTACCTAATTCCTTTCCGTAGCCGTTTCGTAGGGCGTGGTGGGATGTCACGCTTTGAGCCGGCGTGCATTCTGTTTAAATGCTGCATAAGCCCGATGAGGATACGGCTAACGCGCGAATCCAACCCGATATAAGGTTGCTTGGCCTTTCATCAGAGCCGAACCGAACTCCTTTTACCCTATGGATCATGTAAAGCTCAATGTTCCAATTTAGGATGTTGTGGTGGCAGACGCTTTGCCAACGGATATCACTATCGCCACAACCCTTTTGGTGGGTTGTTTCGAAAAAAAATATTGTAACGATTCCATACGATTGAATTCACACTACTAACAAACATACGAGTAGCAAGTTATAATGGTAAGTTTCTCCAGCGGCATTGGATGTGCAATGGTATATGATAGGAATGTCTTCTGGATACGACAACCTCGCTATGGCTTCAAATACCGCAGTTACCCATACGCTCGTTCAGATCGCCAGTGGTCCTGCCACACCCGACGGATACATTGTTAGCGTTGCCAATCAGTTTGTTTCAGCCGCCTGTATAGCAAAGTCCAAGAACTGGTGTACTACATCAAGCGGATCGAGCGAATCTCCGGTGTTCGAACGTCGAAAGCAGATGCCTCCGGCGAGAAGACACTGATAAAGTAGCAGTGTCACCGGAAAGGGTTTGCTCGCCATCCTAACGAAGAGAAAAGATGAAGACTATTGGATCACACACATTACGGGACGTATTTCAATGTTGGTAGGCTGGGGATTTCGTTCAGAATAACCAGGTTCTACATGGTGCATACGTACAAACTTCTAGGAGACGGAGCATTAAAGTGGTTCAGTAGAAACCGTCGGTTAGAGCCGGAAGAGCTGATCAGGCCAATGCTTGGATGCCGAAGTCGATGTTTCAACATCCGGTTCTACGTCCGATGGAAGTTCGGAAAATACCTGACGAACGCGAACGTGGGCAACCTTCGAGCCAGGCACATGTTCGGGCGCAACAATCCAGGTAACGTGTTTTTGGATTGGGTAGCGTAAAATGCGTTGTTTAAGGATATCTACTGGACATGGAATCACAGTGTGACTAGCGGAGGGCGAGCCCGGTGTTTACGCGACGAAAACAATCGGATCACCCAATTCGTCTACTGTACACCAGAGATGTTGGAACTGTACTCCCGGTTTCCCGACTTTTTGCTTATTGATAGCACCTATGCCACTAACCAACAATATTCTCATAACAACTGCTTATAGTCGTTGGCTGTCGAAAAAGTCTGCCGGTTGCCATTGCTTTTCTCTGGCGGGAGATGGGGACTGACATCAGAACCTTTCTCCTCACGTAGGTGGTGCTTCTGGTGTCAAGCGCATTATGTCCGATGGTGCACTGGCCATTGCGAACGCTGTACATAACGTCTTTCCTTCCGCACATCATTTCTTATGTCGCATCCATATAAATAAAAATGTTATCAAACGTTTTCCGCAATCCACTTCATTCAGACGTTTCATGGCAATGTACACGTGCAGCTTTTGGAAATATTTAGCTAATTTGCAACACCTTCGTATTAATGATCAACCTTTCTTCTACTATATCAGTTCCTTCTTTCTGCCCAGCACCTGCAGATTGGCCAAAAGCAGGATGACTGGTGCTGCAACATACGACATATTCGACACGAATATGGTGGAGTCCATGGACCGCTGTTTAAAGATGGAACTGCTGAATGGGCGAATTGGATTATGGGAAGCCATACGAGTGTCACGGATGAGCGCGACGTATTTGATATGGAACCGACAGAAAGCGATATCGGATGCATCTCGTCGCGAACTGCGTATTGTCGGTCATCCGGAGTTGGACCGCTTGAGCCGCCGATTAATGCCGTACGCTATTTTCGTTATAGCGTCTGACTTGAGTTCAACCTATCCGCTTGTGGTTATCAGCAGCTGTGAGCATGCAACTGTTTTCAGCGATCGTCGACTGGAGACGGTGAAACATGACAGTCGTACTTGCACATGCAAAACTAACGTCTGATTTGGACTTCCATGCAGACACCTGCTGGCTGGCTGCTGCTTGGCTAGGCGTTGCGGACGAGGACGCCGGATTTCTTCGTGTGATGAGGACGCCTGGATTTCTTCGTGGGACGTGGACTGTGGACTGGATTGCGGTGGGGGTGTGACACCTCCCAAGCGCACCGCCGTGCCTGCACCAAAAGGAAGGTCTTGTCGGCCTTTTATCTGGACTAGCCAGGTTTTGCAGTCTGGCCAGCCCGCCCTGACGGCCCACCGATGATGCACTCTGGTCCACACGATCATCATAAATAATAAATAACAAAAGTCCGGACCCAGCGAACTCTGCTACACACCTCAATTTGGAAGCCCTTACTCAAGCCCATGCAACTATTCGCACCCATCCTCACCTTCCGTTTTTCCCCACTAACTACTCCATCGAAGGCTTCCATCCTTCAGCCTACTAGGAGGAGGCCCTCGTAGTGTACCGGAAAACACGCTCTTTCAGTATTTTGTAACATTGGATTTTACTGTTGTCTTAACCTTCAAAACGTCCACTTGTTTTACTGACGGCACATCCGTTGTCACAAAAGCGTTTTGGTGCGTATCTTGCTGCACCGTTTCTCGCTCTGGTTGATTCGCTCCCGATTTTTGTAGCCTGCACAATATACGTTGGGTTCTGCCGCCTCCAACTTCTATACCGTCCTCTATTTGACACGTCTCTTACGTGTCACCGATTACCGACTAGTATCCCAGGCTCCACCCAACGTGTCTCAGTAACCTCAAAAGAATGCTCGAGGGGCTAATCCTACCATGGGCTAATTAAGGCGAGTTCACAGATACTGCGCTTACGTAAGGTCCCGCATGATCGCGAAGTTGCACGCGTTAATTTGTTATTTTCAATTATTTACGCACGAAGTACCAGATTGTGCGGTCTCTCAGGTCGCACCTCGCAACCATCGCTAGTTCTGTGCTATGCCCCGGCTTAGTAGTTGCGTCTTATTACCTAGAATCTATATATTCGCACAGTTTTCTCGTTTTCCTTTCTTCTTTTCGCGGTTTGCCTGGAAAGCAAAACCACAACTTTAGCGAAAATTAACGTAGGGCGCTATTCCCAGTTTTGTGTCTTGCGAACTGCTGAGAATATCGCATTCATTTTGCCATTGTAAGGTAGAGCACCGCTTGTTTGCTGTGTTTGGCTTGTTTGTTCTTACTTTTTCCTCACCTTTCGCCCTATAAAGTTATTTAGGCTGGTAGTCCAAATAGTTCGGTCGCCCTCCAACCGCACTCACTGATTTAATGTATGAATGGCATGCTGAGAACCGTGTGCATGCTCAAAGAATTGCTTTATCTAGTTGCATTATATTACCTTTAACATACAAAAATTTATTTCTAGTCTTATGAGTTTTCGTCTTTCACTATTGCATTGATTTGTTTTATTCCCCGTCTAAACTAGTCCTCCTGCTCTATCTACACAGTTATCGGGAGATTGGCTTGGCTGCTTTGGCCATCTGGAGGAAGAAAATGAAAATGCACTGCTGTAAGCTGGATCGTGGTTTGTAAACACCAACTCACACTGGAACCTAGCACTCCCGTTGCGGGCACTGTCATCTACCCGTTTGGAATCCCACAGTTACAAAACACATGACAAATAACACCTGAAAAACTCATGCATGAGAATGATGTTTCTGTACATTTTGACCTGACCCTCTCGGGTTCAGTCACTTGCAGACGACAATATACACTTCTGCTTAAAGTAATGAGGCAAAAACACTGTCTGGCTCTGTGTCTGTGACTAGCGGAGTCCCACAAGGCTCTGTCCCTGGGCCGGCACTTTTCAAGCTCTACATTAATGACCTCACTGCAGCTCTTCAAGCCGACTGCTTAGTCTATGCTGATGATCTCAAGCTATGGTCAGACGTAGCTAGCCTTGAAGACACGGCAGACCCAAACAGTGCTGCACCAGCTGGACGATTGGTCCGCCAAGTGGCAACTACCCGTTAACTACGACAAATGCGCTGTTCTTCCGATTGGTAACAGGGATTCATTCGGTGTATACCTCATTGGCGGATATCTCTTCATGAATGTCATGCACAAGGAGGATCTGGGGGTTATCCTGTCTCAAGACACCGTAAGGAAGGTGGCAGTCGCAACCAGGAAGCTGAATGCTCTACGCAGGTCGTTCTCCCGTATCACTTCGGCAATTTTTAGAACTCTGTTCACATCGCATACCCGCCCGAGATTGGAGTATGGGCTTCCTCTTTTAAAATCTGAACGCGACTTGGTAGAAAGAATTTAGAGGCATGACTCGAAAGCCGTCACGGAGCTATATGATCATGCTTATCACCTTCAACTCAGAAAGCTGAACATATTCCCAATGGATTATCGTCGGCACCGTGGAGATCTTATTTACACCAGACGGATCCTAAGAGGAGCACTTGGGAGTGAGGTACAAAAGCACGTTCGGCGCAACGTGGACTGCTCGACACAAGGCCACAAGTGGAAGTTGTACAAGAGCCGAATACTTTACTTCCGTCCAGAGGCTGCTCTATCAATTCGTGTAGTGAATGATTGGAACAGCCTGTCGGAGATCATTGCTGATACACCGACCGAGGAAAGTTTCAAACTGCTGCTTGATTACCATCTGATGAGTACGGCAGGACTCTGCTGCACCTATTGCAAAGGCGACGATCCCCAGAAGAATGTCGCTTCGCAGCCAGTTGCGTCAAACCTGCACTGAATCAGCAACGACGGAACTGCCAAGGCTGCCCAGTGGCCGCAGACCTCGCAGGGTGCTTTAAAGATGGCGACGTTTTGCTACTTGGTTGCACTGGTGTGATGCAAATGAGCGAACGATGTTATTCTAGTCCGATTACTATTAAGAAACTGTTTTACTGCGCTAGTATTCATATCAACCGCTTGCCACAGATTCGAATGCACATAGATACGGCTAAAGAAATGCTGCAAACTCGGTACATAGATTGGACAATAAAACAGCAACTCCCGTATGTCCACTATTGCATACTACCACATTTTAGTGCTAACACCTAAATATAGGTCTTCTGTATTCATGGAAGTTGTAGGTAACTAATTCTGCGCAGGAACTCGATGTTTTGGCGTGCCATACTGATTTGAGTTCCAGGCTGAATTATCATTAAAAGCAGGGTTTGAATAAACACCGGGAGTTGAATTTGAGCTTTGTCAAACTATTCGCAAATGCAAGAGACATACTGGCATCGAAGTGCATTGGCTTGCCGCAAAGCGGTCACCACCCGCTCAAAGGCTGTGTAGTGGAATACCTGTAATGACTGGCTGCATATTGTCTGGTGCAATATCGAAGCTTATTTGTATGGGCTTCTCCAATGGGCCTCCTCCTCCGTTGTCTTTTTCATTTGTGAGGCATGCCAAGCGGCTGATGCGGGTAAGAGCCTCGGGATTTGTTCAACCCCGCTCAGCCCTGTGGCCCACGCACGGAAAACGAAGGCTGACCCCCTCCAGCCAGTAACCGTGTCCAGCTCGGCGACAAATGGCAGATCGTAGTAGAGACTGCTCTGCTTCATCGTCGGTGACTATAGCACGTAGCGGACGTAAAACCAAGGCGATCACTACTGCTATCAAACGTAGCCGGGTCTTATCTGCGTCGCTTTCGGAGCCACTGACTCCGGCTGTTGGCAGCAAAGGTGTTAGACCCAAAACGTATGCAGCAATTGTTAGCAGTGGCGCAGCTGCAACCTCATTCAACCGGAGCGCAGTCGTTCAACAACATGGCCCAAACCAAAGCCAACCCTTCCTCCTGCCCAACTAATCCAGGTATTGAGAGAGTATGGCAACTATAAAAGTTGTGTAACGACAACGCGCTTCCCAAGCCACCGGTTCGTGAGAACAGCGCACATCGGATCGATGCTTGAAGATCATGAACACTTCTAAATCCAGCTGCTAGGGTGCTGAACGACCAGGACTTTCTAGGACGAATGGTTTCCAGGCTTGATGACGAATCCGAGCTGGGGAACAATATTGTTTCTGCCTTTCGTCTTAGCAGGAACCAAAAACGCTGCTTGAAACTCGTGCCCACAAGGTTTTCTGCCAGAATGAAGATGAAGGCCGTCGGGTTCTCAGATGGATCTCACGTAATCCTTTTATATCACTCTGAGACCTTATTTCAAAAGCTCGGGTCCGAATGAACAGTCCTGTCGAAGAGATACGGAAACTTCGGATAAATGGTGAAGATGATCTCTACATTGTGGATGTTCGCGTAATACAGAAAGCACAGAGAGTTCGATGGAAACCAATTCTCCTAATACCCAGGCAGGAAGGCTAAAGAATGTGCTACAAGCGATAACTGCAAATGTGCGTAGTATAAGAAACATGCTTGATCAAATTCAACTCCTTGCTTCAAAGCAACTACTGGATTTAATGACCTTCACAGAGACCTAGTTATCTTCGGACATACTAGAATCAGCATTTCAAATGCAGAGCTAGTACTACTCTGGAGCCGATCATTCTGGAGTGAGGACTGGGGGTAGTGTGATTCTGTACTGGAAGGAGAGCCTCAGGGCCCATCCTGTGAATGCAGTCTGCGGCGATGATGCTGCTTCCGAGCTTATGTAGTGCCAGAAACATGGCGGGTGTAGGTCTTTTATGGTCGATGTCATTTACAGACCACCTATGGGGTCTGGAGCTTGCTTATTTGATCCGGTAAAGAAGTGCGGCAGGGAGATTATTTTATATTAGGAGACGTTAATGCTGCTTCTATGGATTGGGACCTGCTTTGTTGCAACCTCACTCCGGATGCTATAGATGCTCTTCTCCTCGAGACTAGTATTGGTTGTCAACTGTTCCAGCATATTGCAGCGGCCAGGCCAGGTTCCACACATCTTGGACATCGCGCACTCACGGGCCTACTCAGATGTCTCCTCACTGACTGTACTACGACCTATTGGCAAAAGTGATCATTATGTGGTTTCGGTTGAATGGACACGGCTGTTACGTATCGATTATGTATTCCTGAAATGTGAGGTTGGAGCTGTGGGTAGTGCAGCGCAAGCCACCCGTGGTCCCTCTGTAGATGCGGGTGCCTTGTGCCTGGTCACAGTGACAGGTAAATACGAAACCGGATGACGCTATGTAAATATATATATATATATATATATATATATATATATATATATATATATATATATATATATATATATATATATCCCAGCAGAAATAGCGACTTGCAAGCACCCACGGAGTGGTCACGCTCACCTGCTCGACTATGTCATCGTACGTCAGCGTGTTATGCGTGAAGTGCGCATGACCCGTGTATTTCGTGGAGCTGAGTGTGGCACCGATCACAAATTAGTGCGCACGAAACTGTACATATATTTTCGTAAAGCTATGTATTTCACTCCCGCCGTGAATCGGCGTAAATTTAACATTCTCTCCCTCGGTACTGTGGCGAAACGTATTGAGCTGGAGAAGGCGATGGCTGCACGTCTGTGTAATGTGGGCGACCTGTGGCACCACATTCACGACCAGGTGACAGCTTCTGCCGAGGAGACCTTCAGGCGCGCAAACTGTAAGCAACCTGATTGGTTTGGTGAGAACAATGCGACGATTGGCGCATTGGTGTCATGGAAGAATGCAGCAGTTGCTGCACATGTGGCAGACCCCAGTGACTTGGGGAAGAGTAGTCAGCTTCGCGAACTACGACGGCGACTGACCCGAGAGCTCCGTCGCATAAAAAATGCATGGTGGACGGAGAAGGCGAAGCAGATGGAATGCTACGCCGAACGCCGCCAACACAAGGAATTTTTTGAGTCCTTGAAGGCGGTGTATGGACCGAGAATGGAGACTCTGAAGACACTGATCGATGGTAGTTCAGGCGCTACCTGCACCCAGACTGCAGACATAATGCAGGTCTGGCGGAAACACTTTGACTGTCTCTTGAACAACCGTTCAGAGATCGACTGGCCTACATTGAAAGGCCTGAAGCAGCACGATGTGAAGACGAGTCTGGCGGACATGCCGTTACTGGATGAGACGCAGGGAGCACTTGCTCAGCTGCGAAACGGCAACTGTGCTGGGGCCGACGGTTTCCCATCAGAAGTATTGAAACACGGCGGACCTGCATTGGTGACTGCACTGCACCACTTGGTGCAATGCGTGTGGATTGCGCAGGATATGTCTTCTGAGCCGAAGGATGCCCTTGTGCTACCAATGTACAAGGGCAATGGGAGCAAGTAATGTTGCATGAATTAGCGTGGCATCAACTTGCTGAGTTGTGTGGGCAAGGTGATTGCCCGAATCCTACTCAACCGCCTCGTCAGTCAGGTTGTCAAACCTAACGTGGCGCAAGAGCAGTGTGGATTACGCTCGGGTCGCAACACTATTGATATGGTGTTTGCGGCTCGTCAGTTGCAGGAGAAGGGCGGAGAACGACACCAGCCACTGTACTCGCATTTTGTTGATTTCACCAAAGCACATGATACGGTGAACCGCGAGGCATTGTGGCTGGTGTTGGGTAAATATGGTTGCCCGCGTAAGTTTATATGTTTTATCGAATGTCTGCACAATGATATGCGGGCGAGGGTGCAGCTTAGTGGAGAGACCTCAGATGACTTTGTAGTATTCTCTGGTGTGAAGCAACGCTGTGTCTTAGCTCTTGCCTTGTTTACTATATATCTTCATGCAATGAAGTGCCTTTGAATCGGCTTGTGTTCACGGTGTTCGTGTGGAGCACCATATTGATAGTGGGTTGTTGAACATCCGTCGTTTCGATGTGCGAACTCTAGTCTGTGAGCCAATTATCCGTATATTGCTGTTTGTTGACGACTGCGCGTTGTTTGCACACAGCGCTGATGAGTTACAACGCATGGCTTCGACAGCGGCCAAATTCGGGCTCACTGTCAACACAAGCAAAACTGTCTGTCTCTTTCAGCCTTCACCGGAGGTGCAATCTTCAATATCGCGGCGAATCAGCATTGGTGCTGAAGTATTGGAAACCATCTCCGCTTCTGCTACCTTGGGAGTGTGATGTCGACTGACCAGCAGCTACACAGTGAGCTGCGTATCCGCGTCTCGAAGGCAGCGGTGGCATTCAGGAAGCTAGAGTACCCAGCGTGGAACAACCATCACCTTATCATTGGCACGAAGCTGATGGTGTGCAAATCCATGGTGCTGTCGATTCTTCTATACGACAGTGAAACGTGGACGATGTACTGGTGGGATGTGCGATATCCCGGGCGGTGCCAACAACAGTGTTTGCGACGGATCGGTTGGGGCGACAGAGTTGCTGACACGGAGTGTTGCGCCGTAGTGAAATGTATGCAGTGGACTGCATACTTTTGCTGAGACACCTGTGGTTGCTCGGTCATGTGAGCCGTACGCATTCGACGCGGATACTGAAACAACTCTTATATGGTCAGTTGAGTATTGGGAAGCGGCATGCGGGGTAACCAAATTTACGTTACCAGGACATGATCAAAGTGAGCCTTTCACGTTCTAATCTTGATTGCAGATCATGGGAATCGAAGGCGGTTGATCGGCGTGCATGGCGCGATCTGATCACGAAGGCAGTTGTCGAAGTGCGCGAGAAAGACCCCATAGAGCAGAAGCAGCAAGTGCGGAAGTGGCAAGCACCGGTGGGTTGTACTTCATGGACATCGAGTGCATGGTGCTGCAGTACATGCGGTCGCGAGTGCCTGAGCGAGGCCACTCGGAACCAGTACCGAAGCGACGACAGGTTCTGCGGAGAAGGTAGACAGAACCGGCGCAGTGTTTGTAGATACGCTTCATTCGATTTACTATCCGCGTGCTTGCATGCTATTTCTCTTTATTTCAGGTTGTGGGTTTGCGATTTTGTTCTAATGCTTTTCTTTCTCATCTAAATGTCTACCAGCACTCTCTTCTATAAACTTGAACACGTCGCTTAAGCCACTTCTAGTTAATTTCGATAACATTTTCCTGTTCGTGGGATTTCCGTAATATATACTATCTGACCTCGTGGACTTATCTCGCATTCCTTCGTAACCAATTTATTTCATATGCTCATTAATTTAAGATTTGTGTCACCGTTCCCTTGTGCATTGCTTGATTTATTTTATTTGTTATCTTTCTCTCTAGTGATTGGTTGTTGCTTGATATCCCCGGTGTGGCTGCGCCTGATGTGCATGTTGACAACGTGCGTACCTGTCTATTACCCTCTACCTCGTCCATACTGGCTCCAGAAGACATTTGGTCGGGATGCACCGTCTTCCTGACGGTGCTAGGCTCAAAGTGTCGTTCTATCCTTTGTGGAACGGGCTACGGTCCAGCCACCGGCATGTGTACGTCCGGTGTGCATGATTTTCCTTTTAGGCCGCAATGCTTCCGTTCTGCTTGTTGAAAGAGTGTGTGCCGGCTCCGTTGATGAAACGTGGCTCCCATTCACATGCCTCCCGGTCTTATTCCTTTGTGTTTACACCGGATATGGGGTGTGTGGGTGGAACTGTGGGTGGTGCAGCGCAAGCCACTCATGGCGCTCTCTAGGCAAAGGCGTCACGTGACTGTCCCCATGGAGGTCACATTGACATGCAAATCCGGATATGGACGCCGCCAAATCATGTATTCCTAATCCGTTTAGACGTAGTACAAACACCAAGGCTGGATGGTAGGTGTGAATCTGTACTCTGCTCCGAACCGGAGCTAAGTGAAAACATATAGGACCAAAACGAACCAATGAGAAACAGCGATCAATCAGCAAATGCACTAGTCATGTAACTGCGCGAGTGTCGTTAGTTGGTGAGGCATGACGCATCGGTCGTGGCTGTCCGTAACATCCCTTTACATGTCAGAGGAAATCATGGTTTTAAAATGAAACGTTCTATTAGTCTGGGTGGACGTCGTGATGTTCAAACAACGATCCGTAGATCAGCATTATCCATTTGGGTTTTGCAGTCGTCTCTTGTTGTTCTGTATCAACGGTTTCATACTCGGAGTCTGATAACGCGTATGCACGAGGCCGAATAAAGTCGTTGTGCCGGCTTGCGGTTTCTCCGGTTCCCAGCTCGGATTCCGTTTGTGAACTGGCCAGTACGGTTCCGGGCTCATGTGGGAGTTGCGTATACTCATTCTCTTTCGGTAACAGACCCTGGATTTTATCGCGTACGTGCGCACGCTGGTGCATTTGCTGACCTTGGAAACGGCTGGTTTGACGGGGGTCTGGAAACAATACATCTAACCTTGTGCGTAGGCAACGCCCAAACATTGTCACCCCAGGATTTCTTTCCGATGGACTCTGAGGGTGTCACACGATAGGGGAACAAGTATCGAGCTCTTCTGGTGCGCACAGAACCTTGGCTTTGCTTCAGAAGATCGGCTTTCACGGTTTGCACCGCGCTCTCAGTCAAACCACTGGATGCTGGATGATATGGTGTAGAAGTCATATGGTGGATGCCGTTATACTGTAGATAAGGTTCTAAAGCTGTAGTCGTAAATCGTGGATCGTTAGCTGGCTACGTTGCTCACCTTTATACTTATCGCCAAGCTGAATATTACGGATAATTTTGCCTATATTTACCCTAAACAACATTGTATAGTCCAACTTCACCTGGTTTTATATGCTTTGTCTCGTCTTACTTTTTTATTTATCTCTTTGGCTCTGGTTTTTCTCTTATGGTCCTTATGATCCACCGACATGCCTTCCACACTCCGCACATTTGTGTGTAGGACCTCAAGTACGTGGCTATGTTGCTCACCTATATCCTTAACGCCAAGCTGACATCGCTAGCACTTCTGCTTTTACCTATGAGCCATAACAACATTGAATATACTCTCTACATCTCGCTTCCATCTATCGCCTATTCCAACTACTTCTCTTACCTCGTTGGCTCTGGCTTTCCTCTTCTCTTATGCACCACCTACGTACGATGCTCCAACGACTTGTCTTGCACACTGTAGCTCCGCAATTTATGCGCAAGACCTCAAGTATCTGGCTATGTTGCCTGCCTATCCCTTGTCTCGTCCGACTTCATCACTTAGCTCATTTGCACTGACTTCCATTCTCAGTTAGGTACCACCTGTAAGAGTCAATAACGCTTAGAGGATAGTCGGACAACGCGTTGCCAACCAAACTGCGGGGTCTAAGATCGATTCAACGAGCAACCAAAGAACCGGAACTGAGGCAACCCCACCGGTAACCGCAAAAGAGGCCACAGATGTTGAACTACGGTGTTCTATGTTACAAGAATAAAATATCATAATTACAACATACCAACGCTAACTTCACAAACTAGGTACAGAATGAGCGATCACTGTAACGAGCGACAAGTTACTGGTTCAAGTACAATGCAAGCTAAAGGCAAACACACACTGGAGGTATAATGGCCACGACCGGGACGAATCCGGACGCATGCAGTCTATAACCAATCACAAAGAAGGTGGAATCAGTCTATGGGGGAAAGCCTTGAGGTCGCAAATCCAGACATGGTTTGTCCCAGCGCTAGGACAGACACTGGGCAGAACGCAAGTGAGTCAATCGGTTGCGCACAGAGAGAGAGGGTCGATACGCCAATTAGACGTCTATTTGCAGGGTGAACAAAAAATGATCGATCGGGTAGACTACAAATCATGGGGCGGATTGATGCCAATAGGCGATATTCTGGTTAACAAAGGGCGCACATGAGTAGGTAACGGGCTTCGAATGTTATTGTGAACACAAGCATGGGCATGGGGAAGATTGGGTAGGGATTTGCTCCAGGTGTGTGGCAATGGCAATTGAACAAAATTGTCCTTTACACCACTAAGCTCCGATGTTCCATCGATCCATATTTAACACTGTGGCTTCGCACTTTTGTGCGTAAGACCTCAAGCACCTGGCTACGTTGCCCACTTATATTCTTAACGCCAAGCTGACATCGTTAGCACTTATAATTGTTACCACAACAACAACATTGAATACTCTCTCTTCATCTCGTTCCTATCCATCGCCTATACTTACTACTTCCCTTACCTGTTTGGCTCTAGCTATCCTCTCCTATATACACCACTTACCTATGATGCTCCAACAACATGTCGTTCACACGCCGGAATTTTGTGGGTAGGATCTCAAGTATTTGAATATACTGCGCATCTAAATCCCTCTCCACAAGTTGACCTTTGATCTCATTAATAATTGCTCCTATATTTCTCCATCACTACACTGCAGGGTCTCTCTTCATCGTACTTCCTATCACTTGTCTAGTCCTACTTTTTCACTTATCTCTTTGGCTCTGGCTTTCCTCTCCTCTTGTTCAGCACTTAACTCCGCATCTCCACCGACTCAACTTTGACATTGTAGCGCCGCGCTTTTGTGCGTTGGGCCTCAAGTCATTGACTATGTTGCCTGCGTATATCCTTCCCCCAAACCTGACATTGTCTTCTCTAATAACTGTTCCTTTATTTTACCATAACAAAATTACGTATGACTTTTCTCTCCATTGACGCACCACATACGTATGCCCACTAACTTTTGACCCTGGAGCTCCTCAGTTTTGCCTTCGTAAAATAGCGCACATATATCCATCCTTCCATGCATACAGCGTTGAACATTTCTATTGTTTTTTCTTTTAATCACAACAACGATGCATACAGTGACTTCACCTTGCGCTTTATCCTAATATCTTAATCACGAGCGGATTCTGCCACGCAAGCAATTAGGCTTTAACCCTCACAGCCATCGGCGTCCAACTGACTTACTTGTGACACAGAAAACTACACCATCGAATGGTTTACTTAAAGCGCCGCTTTTTCCACAAGTGTACGTGCACAGAATTGCTTGCTCCGCACCTCTATCTTCGTTTGCAACTACGGCATTTTGTCCTATCACTACCGCCCATATTCTTAACTGAATGCTCGGCAGTCTTTATCTCTTAGTCTCTCCACCACGAGGGTCCTTTGCTACAAAGCTAAACCAGCTCTTACCCTCACTGCTCTCTGCGACCAACTGAACTAGGAGTGACGCCGTAAGACTCCACCTTCAAGTGGTTCACTTAATCCATTGAAGCGCCGTTGGGCCATTTCATTCCACAACTGCTGTTTCTCAACATAGCTTGTTCGACAACCCTATCTGTGCTACAGCCGCGTCTCTCCTAAGAGACCGTTACTCTTTCATCACCCCACCCTCCGCGTACCGCGTCTTCCGATTGCTGAACCGTTTTACATATGCTGATACCTAGTTTCTGCATACGTGAATCACTTTCGCAACCATAATATAAGAAGGCATACACATACACATGACGTCGTAGCTTGTATATAAACAGTACGAGGTAAAGAGCGTGATAAGGCTCCAGGTAGCCAGCTCTACTCACTTCCTGCTTGCCGCTTGGAATCGTTCCTCTCTCTGACCTTTTCTTCCCTGTCCCCGCGGGTTAAGTAAACTTACCTTGATCGTCGTATCTCGGTAAAAACATTGAAGGTAATCCTCGTAGGCCCCAAAGCATAGGTAGACAGCCCCGACCACCATCGCGGTTTTGAACAATGGGGTTCCAATCCTTATCACCATCAGACTTTCTCAACAAAGCATTATCGCCCTGCAAGTGTTCCACGTACGGGCGATGCCATGACGCTATGCTCCATCCACCTCGCCAGTGGATTTCTCCAAGTATCAGAATCCTCATCTGTTTGGCGCCATTATCTTATGGATACATTAACTACCTCGCCAGTGTGAGCTGCCATTAATCCTATCCTCATTGGATGTTTATCTATTATGGTCTGTACTATTGCGTCCAGCTATACCTGTATTCTGGAGAATACAGTGAACCTTCCCATCCATATGTTCTATTGGTTTGAACAGTTGGGTTCAACTCCCTTACATCTCCGGAGCACCCCCTAAAAAAGCGTTTCACCTACCTGTAAAATTCCTATTTACTTGTGATACTATGGCGTTAGGCGTCGTCCACATCGCCAGTGGAGTACTTCCCTTGCAATATCACGATCTTTAAGTACTTGGCGCTACTATACTATGGATACCTTATTCACCTGGCCAGTTGGGTCTGCCGATGATCGTGCACCTTCTACATAATATTGACTGCGAGCTTTACCAGAATATTGCTTTGACCATTCCCGAGACTACCGCATGCCTCTTGCTCGGTGTTTTCTATTGGCCTGAACCATTGGAATCAAAACTATTTTAAGTATGCAATACTTCACAAAAAGCTTTATCTCCCCGCAAAGGTGCTACTTACCTGCAATGGTTCTTCCGCTTGGACCTGTCTGCGAAGCCCACCCGACCCGTGTGTTATCTGCTTGGACAATTATACATATACATATACATATACACATATAGGCGGTTCATCCAATTGGAGGGATCCGTGCGTATACGGCCTTATCAGCACTTTCGCTGTGTAGAAAGGTTGCCCTACTCTGCTAGAATACTGCACAGGTAGTTCATACAATTGGCAAGATTTGTGCGAATGTTTTTCTCAGCGCATGCTGAGACGGTCATCCGATTGGATAGATCCGTGAGTATCCCGCATTCTTAGCACGTGCTGTGTGTATATAAAAGACACGCAACTGCCTGGAATATTGCGTACTTCATGCATAGTTCATCTGTGCGGCAGCTGCTATTTTATTGTATACGCGCTTCCTCTAATTGGTAATATGTTTGCATAAGTATTGCGCTCTGCTCTCTGTGAACCGCACTCATCGCACACAGTATAGGTGGTTTATCCAATTAACGGATGTATGCATTACTCTGCTTGTCAACACGTGCTGAAGAAGGAAACGCCATGCCCGACTCTGCGTGGAATATTGCATCGGCGGTTCAGGGAATACATGGTATTTTAAGCGCGTGCGTAGTTTAAATAAGCAACGACGTCAGCTATTAGTATTCTGCGTAGCATTTGCGAGATGTGTGCATAACTGACTTTCCCTGCGCGCTCGGATTCGCACATTGCACAGGCCGTTCATCCAATTTCCGCGATTTGTGCCTAAATGTCCTCACAGAGCACCTGATTGTAGGTACTCAAAGCTTGACTCGGCGACGAATATCCCATAGGCGGTTCATCCATTTGGAAAATTTGCGCGAAGTGGACATTTCAACGTGTGCGGAGGCGATAAGCAATACCCTACTCCGAGTCAGATGTTGCATAGGCGGTTCGACCAATTGGCAATAAATAGTATTTAAAGCGCAGACGGAGTTTAAATAAGCTATGACGGTAGCATTTATCATGTTGCATTAATTATTGCCCACATGTCGCAGCTACTGGCAAGGCACGCGATCAAAACACCACTTGTGTACTGAACTCGCAATTTAGTTAATCCGATTATACCATACCCGACACCGCGTCGAGCTTTGCTTACCTAGCTTTCGCACGCGCTGTGCAGGCCAGCTACGAACCAATTTTATCATTTGTTTGAACCGCCTAGGGATATTCAGTACCGAGTCGCTGAAAGGAGAGCGGCACAAATTGCGCTGAGCCCGCGCGTAGCACACGAATTATGCACACACCTCGCCTAAGCACATGTGCAACATAGAAGCAGCTACCGTGATTGCTTAGATAAAGTCCGAGTCGTGCATCGCTTATCCTTACTCCGCACGCGCTACAAATGCTACTTACTCACCCAGATCGCCAATTGGATGACCAGTCTATGGAATACTCGAAGCTGAGTCTGGCTTATTTATCTACACGCACCAGTGCAGAGAGGAGACTTAGGCACAAAGCGCGCCAATTGGAAGAACCGCCCGTGCAATGTGTGAGGCTCACGCGACAACAGGAACAACAAATCATGTCAAATAGAGAAAACTCTTATACAACCTGACATCCTTGCCTATTTCAACTCCGCACGCGTTTAAAATACCATGTATGTACTCAGTTCGCCAATTCGATGAACCGTCCATACAATGTCTGATACCGATTCGGGCATGGCTTACCTAACCTCCGCACGCATTAACAACTTCTATACACACAGCTTGCCAATTGCACGTATGCAATAATCGTCGCCGAGTCAGGCATTGCTTGGTTATCCACAGGACACGCTGAGAATGCCATTTGCACGCTGATGATCTGCCTATGTCTCCTGAGGATGCGTACTACTACTACTATTACTATTACTACTTCTACTACTACGACTACTGCTACTACTACAACAATTATTTACCACTGCCTGCTACTACTACTATTACTACCTACTACTACATTTAAATTTAACATCACCTCCAACAGAATGGGAAACTAAGGAGCATAGCGGAGTTTTCCTAGTGCGAGCACCACCTGTTTCCTGCGGTACATCTCCGAGTACCTCAAGCACTGACCGAGACATGTCGAATGGTGTAAAGAAACAATTGTCTGTACCAAGCGTACCGTGCTCCAATTTCCCAGCGTCACACTCGACGTCAATCAGTGGCTAGCAGCTGGATGACCTCAACCAGTGGGATATCACTAGTAACCTAATCGGAGTTGTACTGAAACCTGTACACGTAGTGCGTATTACGCGACACCAAAACTCTAAGCATTTCCGAGAGTCATGACTTCTGCGCGTTGTGCTGAACCCCATCACTGAAGTAGAATCAGTACTACTGTCAACAGGTAGTTTCAGAAATGAACACTGCTCTATCCGTT
Source organism: Dicrocoelium dendriticum (assembly GCA_944474145.2). Taxonomy (NCBI): domain Eukaryota; kingdom Metazoa; phylum Platyhelminthes; class Trematoda; order Plagiorchiida; family Dicrocoeliidae; genus Dicrocoelium; species Dicrocoelium dendriticum. The sequence continues at coordinate 21,589 of CALYDF020003263.1, forward strand.
TCTTTCCACACTTCCCATGGAGCAAGTGTTATCTAGTTAACCGCACCTTAGAGAACTACCAGAAGGGAACTTCAACCAGGACCATACTTCTTCACATGGTTCCTGAAACTGAAACATGTGATGCACATGAAATAACAACCTATGATAAAGAACAGTGTTGATATATTCATGAAACACTCTGCTTGAATAATGTGTTAGCGAAATCCGTGTCACGGCTGCGCACCTCACCGGACTAAAATGGAAGTGGCCCGAGAGTGTTGACGGTGGTCCTTCAGTTAAAACTTATGGTAACACAGCTGCTAAAATGTTGGCACATGTTCCGTTGCAGACTACTATCTGAGCTTCGGCTGAAGACATTGAGCAATATGCCTACTGGAGATGATATGTCTCTCTAGGAACCAAACGCAATGGGATCTATGAAAGAACAATGCACTAGTACTGTGTCGAATGAGCCCAAACAACCTGTAGAAGATGATATTGACCAGGCACCTTATACTGTACGTAGGAGATTAGAAACGGGACTAACTACACGAACGGCGAATAAGACGTTAAACCCTTCACCAAGTGCACATCGAAGAAACGATTAGTCGCCAGCCACTCACTGGTCAGCGAAAGTTCACGTATGAGTTTTACAACCTCCGAAACATCGCTTAAAGCTGAGAAACTTTTATGTATGTACACTAACGCTCAAGGGCTCCTCAGTAAACCAAGCGAACTTCAGCTACGTCAGGTTGCGGATGCTTGGGACCTAATTTCTATTACCGAAAATCGGTTACACAAAGACTGATGCTGACTGATGCTGAGGTTGAGATAGCAGGAATGTCACTCATCCGGAATGACGGCCGCAGCGGAGGAGGTGGGGACCTACTCTACTACCGCAGCGATCTGCAATATGCAATAGTTGCTGATCTGGAAACACACGTTACCGACTCACTCTGGTGTCGTCTCCGACTAAGACACAACGACGCATGTCTGGCAGCTGTCGTTTACCGCCCCCCAACGTCCACTCCGGAAATGGATTCACGCTTGATACGTGGCCTGAACAGAGCAACGCACACTATGTACAGCCACATTCTCATCTCCGGAGACTACCATCTACACGATCCGGAAGTATCGACATCACTCAGTGAGCAGTTCACAGCAGAGTTACATGAAGTAATCGCTAATATTCCCTTGTGCAATCATGTCACCACGCCCAAACGGCAAACAAACCGTCCATATTGGACCTTGTGCTCATGAATGAAGAGCTCATGGTTGACCAGTTATTGATGGATAGTCCATTAGGTCTCAGTGACCATGTAGTTATAACATGCAACTATGTGTGTTGTGCAGAGTATCCATCTGAACACCCGGAACTAATTCCTACAATCACACGCTACCGCCGATTGAAAGACCTCGTCGACGCAGCTGCTTGGAATTCTCAAACAACAGTCCCATTGGCAACGTTTGTATAGAGTTCGTTGATAGACTCAGCGACAACGTCAATTGAGCATCAGAGACCAGAAATTCTGTACTTGGTTGGATCGGCAACTTCCTCGAATTTCCTGCTTTTCGCCGATGATGTCGAGATATGGCGGGTGATTAGTAACAATGAAGATCACTATCTACTCCAACATGACCTAGGTTGCATTTATAAATGGTCAAAGAGGAACCTGCTTCAATTGAACACGGCTAAATGCAAGGGGATACATCTGCGTCGCCAGCCGGTGAGCGGTTACAAGCTTGGAGACCACACCTTGCGAAAAGTCTATCAGAAGCGTGACCTGGATGTATTGGTATAGGAAGCTCTCGGAGTTCAAACCAAGCACAGAAAACGACGTGAACCAGCAAGGAACACCGGGCTTCTTCGCAGAGCCTTTGGTTGGTTTTAACCCTCAATCTTTCCCCAAATGCTTAACGCCTACGTGCTACCGCAGTGGAATATGCTATTCAAGCGTGGCAGCCGTGGCAGAAACATGATCTCGTTGCTCTTGAGACCACTCAACGAAGGGCAACCAAGGACTTAAGGTGGTCTCTCTCATCTGCCTACCAGCTTAGACTGGTATCTCTAGAAATGTACGGCAGTCGATATCGACTCTTTCGGAGGCATCTCATAAGGGTTTACCAGATTCTGAAGAACCCAAACCACATTTTCCGTCGGCTGCTGGAATTGAACCACAACACTAACGTAAGAGGTCATTTTCTGTAACTGACAATACAGTATAGCCGGCTTGAATGCCGCAGAAATCTCCTTTCCCTCCGAGTGTGCCAGTCTTGGAACGCCCACCCTGCTCTGCTCCGAATCTGACGATAATCAACAAACGAGTTGACGATGCATTGTCTCATTTACATTTCATTTTAGGAATTGTTAGCCAGGGGCTAGAAAACGTAATCAAGCGTGGCTTGCTAAACTCCAAAACCAGTGGATTTATAGATTTATACGGTTAACAAAGGAACGTCTCCGCTATTCTGTTATAACCATGGTGAGTCCACCAAAACGCTTTTCACTTTATCATGCAGTTCAGTTTTCGTAACAACTTTTATCAATCGCGACTTGTTGAGCAATGTTTATTTTTACCCCAACGTTTTATGGAACTACTACTACATCTACCCTTACTAACAACCACTTCTACTTTGTACTACTAATAATACTACCCCTACAAAAACCCAAATACCAACTACTACTAATACTACTAGTAACACTACTACTTGTATTACTACTACTACTACTATTTCTACTAGTATTATGATTACTACCACTAAGAACTAATACTACTACCATCATTACTACAACCTACTATCGCTACTACAATTTCCACTACCAGATAATATTACTTTCACAACCTACTGCTTCTATACTACTTGATAGTAGTACCGCCACCTGATACTACTATTCAGTACTGTTAGACTACCACCTACCACTGCTGCTACCACTACCTATTGCTACTAAAGCTACCTACCTTCCAAAATTACTACTGCCACATACTAAGCGTACCACAAACAACGAATACTACCAATACCACTACTACTAATTCTACTACTACTGATACTACTAATACTATTATTACTATTAATACTATTACTACTACAAATACTACTACCACTAATAATCACTACCACAACTACAACTACATCCTTCCTGTTAACTAATACCACTATTAATACTACTACTTATGGTATCTATTATAACACTGCTCCTAACCACTACTACCATTAATACTAATATTACTACTTTACCATACTACTGCTACTACTGTTACTAATAACACTAATACAATAACTACTCACCAATACTATTATCAAATATTACTACTACTCCTACTATTATAACAACAACAACTGCTACTAATACTAATACTAATAATGCTAACAATACTAATACTACCTATTACTGCCACTAATTCTGCCATTACTTTTAGAGCTACTAATACTACCCTTACCCCTTTTACTGCTATTACTACTACCACTAGTATTACTACTATTACTACTATTACTGATATTACTACCACTACAACCACTAATACTATATGCTTTGCCGAATTGGGCGCAAGCAGAAATCTCTCTAGTTCGATGAACCTCCGTTGCAATAACCTGTACCGATTCAGCCGTTGATTATATCAAGTCATCACGCGCTAATCTTGCCAAATGGATCACCCGCGTCCGCAATATTTACCGCCTGTGCGAGTCTGAATGTAGCTCACTTTAATTACACTCCGAACGCTACAAGAGCATAACGGTTGTGCATACTTCACGCCAGTAAAAGAAAGCCTTATACAACATAAGACTGGCAAACCTCATTGCACGAGATTGGCATAATATTAGTGCAAAATAGATGTACCGCTTACACTATACCTGGCCTGAGTAGGGCAGAAATCCAAAGAAGCACTTGTTTGTTCCGTTATTACAAAATTAACAATGTTCCTATATCCTTGCAAATAGACACTGCATCGGACATTACCATCATTTCTCGATCATCATGGACGAGACTTGGCAAGCCTCCACTGAGGCGCACCAATCTGACTGCCGAAAATGCATCCGGCAAACCACTGAGGTTAAATGGTGAGTTCACATGTGACATTAACTTCAAAGATCTTAGCCTCCGTGGAACCATCTACTTAGTTTCTTGTGTCAACATTATTCTTCTTGATTAGACTGATATATTGAATTTGCTCAATGTACTGCTGAATAAGGTGTGTTCTGAAACGAACCTCATGGTGCATCATACAGCTATATCAACTATTCCAACAGCTACATCAACTATTCTATCTGAATCAACTATTCTATTCGGTCCCGTATGCATCAAAAGTACTTGTTGAACATGAGCTTAACCGATTGCAGCAAATTGGCGTGATTCAGCCGATAAATTTCTCACCATGGACTGCCCCAATCGTCATGCTTAAGAAATCGAACGGTTCTATTCGCTTGAGTGCAGATTTTTCAACTGTTCTGGATGATGCATTGCGACCCCATCAGTATCCACTTTCACTTCCTGATGACTGGTTCGCGAAGCTGAGTGGCGATAAATATTTTGCGACCTTGGATCTGGCGGATGCTTATTTACAACTAGAAACCGAACCTGAAGGCAGAAAGTTTCTCACAATCAACACTAATCGTGGTCTGTACCAATACAATCCCCTGTCATTTGGAGTTAAAACGACACCCGCAATTTTTCAGCAAGTCGTGGATGCCATGTTGACAGGGGAAGTAGAGCTGCAGCCTATCTGGATGACATCATAATAATGGGCGCCACACACGACGAATTATTTCAACGATTTCAAAGATTATGGATTCTGTTTACACGCAGATAAATGCAAATTCTTCCTGAAATCCATTAAGTTCCTGGGATTCGTGCTTAATAAACGAGGCCGACCGGCATCCTGACCCCGAGATCGACTGCCTATACCAACGGTGTTGAATGGAAATGGTCCAGACAGTGTCAACAGGCATTCGAGAAGTTGAAATCTCTGCTGAAACCAGACCTATTGCTTACTCATTACAATGCAAATCTGGATATCATCCTGGCTACAGACGCTTGGAGCAATGGAATTGGTGCAGTCATTTCTCGCAGCTTTCCAGACGGTTCAGAAAGGGCTGTGGCGCCTGCGGCTCGGGCCTTGATCACCTCTGAGAAGAACTAGAGCGAAATCGAGAAAGAAGCTCTCGCTATTGTCATTGGTGTTCTGAAATTCCACAAAATGATTTACAGTCGGCGTTTCACATTAGTGACGGATCACAAACCCTTGCTCGCTACTTTGGATCCAAAGAGTATTTCGGCATACACGGCCAGTCGACTTCAGAGATAGGCAACCTTGCTCTTGGGATACGATTTCAACATGTATTCGTCAACTGATTCAATTGGGCAAGCGAACGCCCTGTACAGATTAATCGATACTAGTCGATGTGAGCCTGAGGATGCCATTGTTGCTTCAATTACAACCGACACGAATACCAGCCACATAATACGCGATGCCGTGAATAACTTACCGGTAAACGTAAGAATGATTCAGCAAGCCACAGGAAGTATTGACTTACACGAGACAAGGCTGTCCAAAACAATGCCATGAGGAATCTCATGCACAGCTTTTCACGCGACTCGAAGCGACGCTTTGTCCGAACTCGATGCTTGTCTGTTTTTCGTGGATAGCCTTGTCAATCCTGAGGTATTCAATCAACGAGTGCTGAGGTAGTTGCATAAGGGCCACACAGGAATAGCTTGCATGAAAGCACTTGCGCGCAGTTACGTGTTTTGGACCATGATGGATAGCCAAATGGAAGACATTGGAAGATCCTGTTCTAAATGCCGCAGTGTTTCCAAGTTGCCGGTGCAGACAATATTACAATCTTGGCCGAAACCCGAATCACCTTTGTCGCGGATAGATGTAGATTTTGTAGGACCAGTTGAGGGGACTTACTTTCTCATAATTGTTGACGCATACCGTAATTGGTCTGAAGTTATTGTGATGCGAAAAACCCGCAAACAGAACGATACTTGCGCTGAAGCGTGTTTTCAGTCAGTACGGTCTGCCGGAAACTATGGTAGCGGATAACGCATCACAGTTCACTGGAATATTGCGTAGTTCAATTGGAAGAACCGCCCGTGCAATGTGTGAGGCTCACGCGACAACAGGAACAACAAATCATGTCAAATAGAGAAAACTCTTATACAACCTGACATCCTTGCCTATTTCAACTCCGCACGCGTTTAAAATACCATGTATGTACTCAGTTCGCCAATTCGATGAACCGTCCATACGATGTCTGATACCGATTCGGGCATGGCTTACCTAACCTCCGCACGCATTAACAACTTCTATACACACAGCTTGCCAATTGCACGTATGCAATAATCGTCGCCGAGTCAGGCATTGCTTGGTTATCCACAGGACACGCTGAGAATGCCATTTGCACGCTGATGATCCGCCTATGGAATATCCTATGCAACGACGGGACAGATGTCGCAAATTGAATGAACCGCGTATCAAACATTCCACATGGCTTTACTTAGCACGCGCTGTGAAGTACATTTAAGCACACCACTTTACTTGCATAAACCGCCTGTGGTATGTGCAAATCTGAGTGCGGATTAGTTCATCTACACCGCAGAGAGCAACATCTCGCCAATTAGAGGAACGTGCCGTAATTACCGCGTATGAAAAACCCCGTACGCGCTTACAATACTACTTAGGTACTGCTCTCGCCAAATGGATGAACCGCCTATGCAACATCTGATGCCGAGTCGTGCATTGCATATATAAACAATGTGCGCACTGGGAAGACCAGTAATATATTATTTGATAATATTTAGGCAAAAATCGCGGCAATTAGACGAACTGCATTTGCAATGTGCGAATCTACATTCAGCAAGCGTAGAGAACCACGCATAAGCGCACATCAGGCTAATTAGACGAAACTCCTTATCGCTCATGCCCGCTATGGGGACATGTATGCAAAATCTCGCCAATTAGGTGAACCGCAATATTCCACGCTGTGCGGTTCACCCAATTGGTGAGCTAAGAAAACAATTGCTATTTTAAGCGCCTGCGAAGTTTAATTGAGCAATGACGGCAGCTGCTAGTATAATGAATGAGTATAATGAATGAGTAACTCGATATTTTGCATACGTGTTACTCTACCTGCCTTGAGTGTAGGACAAACTAAGCCAGACTCGGCATCATACATTACAAATGCGATTCATTCAATTGGTGAGATATATGTGTGTATGACCTTCTCAGTTTATGCTGAGATTTGTTAGGATGCCGAATTGCGTGCGGCAGTTGCCATTATTTTGCATAGGAGCTTCCTCTAATGTTTACATACGGGCTGATCTCGGTGCGTGTCAAGTGTAGAGCCGCACTCATTTGCACACAGCTCTGGCGGTTTATCTACTTAACTTAATGTGTGCATATATGTATTTCACAACGCGTGCTGAGGGAAGCAAAGCCATTCCCGACTAAACGCAAATATTGTATAGGCGGTTCATCCAATTGGAGGGATCCGTGCTTATATGGCCTTATCAGCACTTTCTCTGTGTAGATAAAGGTTGCCCTACTCTGCTAGAATGCTGCATAGGTAGTTCATACAATTGGCAAGATTTGTGCGAATGTATTTCTCAGCGCATGCTGAGGGAAGAAACATCATAGACGGTCATCCGATTGGATAGATCCGTGAGTATCCCGCATTCTTAGCACGTGCTGTGTGTATATAAAAGACGCGCAACTGCCTGGAATATTGCGTAGTTCATGCATAGTTCAGATGTGCGGCAGCTGCTATTTTATTGCATACCAGCTTCCTCTAATTGGTAATATGTTTGCAAAGTATTGCGCTCTGCTCTCTGTGAATCGCACTCATCGCACACAGTATAGACGGTTTATCCAATTAACGGATGTATGCATTACTCTACTTGTCAACACGTGCTGAAGAAGGAAACGCCATGCCCGGCTGTGCGTGGAATATTGCATCGGCGGTTCAGGGAATACATGGTATTTTAAGCGCGTGCGTAGTTTAAATAAGCAACGACGTCAGCTGTTAGTATTCTGCGTAGCATTTCCTCTAATTTGCGAGATGTGTGCATAACTGACTTTCCCTGCGCGCTCGGATTCGCACATTGCACAGGCCGTTCATCCGATTTCCGCGATTTGTGCCTAAATGTCCTCACAGAGCACCTGATTGTAGGTACTCAAAGCTTGACTCGGCGCCGAATATCCCATAGGCCGTTCATCCATTTGGAAAATTTGCGCGCAAGTGGACATTTCAACGTGTGCGGAGGCGATAAGCAATACCCTACTCCGAGTCAGATGTTGCATAGGCGGTTCGACCAATTGGCAATAAATAGTATTTAAAGCGCAGACGGAGTTTAAATAAGCTATGACGGTAGCATTTATCATGTTGCATTAATTATTGCACACATCTCGCAGCTACTGGCAAGGCACGCGATCAAAACACCACTTATGTACTGAACTCGCAATTTAGTTAATCCGATTATACCATACCCGACACCGCGTCGAGCTTTGCTTACCTAGCTTTCGCACGCGCTGTGCAGGCCAGCTACGAACCAATTTTATCATTTGTTTGAACCGCCTAGGGATATTCAGTACCGAGTCGCTGAAAGGAGAGCGGCACAAATTGCGCTGAGCCCGCGCGTAGCACACGAATTATGCACACACCTCGCCTAAGCACATGTGCAACATAGAAGCAGCTACCGTGATTGCTTAGATAAAGTCCGAGTCGTGCATCGCTTATCCTTACTCCGCACGCGCTACAAATGCTACTTACTCACCCAGATCGCCAATTGGATGACCAGTCTATGGAATACTCGAAGCTGAGTCTGGCTTATTTATCTACACGCACCAGTGCAGAGAGGAGACTTAGGCACAAAGCGCGCCAATTGGAAGAACCGCCCGTGCAATGTGTGAGGCTCACGCGACAACAGGAACAACAAATCATGTCAAATAGAGAAAACTCCTATACAACCTGACATCCTTGCCTATTTCAACTCCGCACGCGTTTAAAATACCATGTATGTACTCAGCTTGGTGGGAGAGCCTATGGTGCGCTGAGGCTGGTGGTTGCTAGATCCTGACAGATGGTCTACCCACTGCTGCTACTGCTGCGCCATAGTCTCAATTCCTGGGCGCCTCCACGTGGCGACCGCTGGGTGGGAGTTGGGTTTCGCCCTTTTCCCTGCTAAGATCCAGGACACCAATCCGCATGAGTCAGCTAACTGACCATGTGCTAGACCCGCTGCCTTTCGGGTGTTCATTTAATCGAAGGCTTTGGCTGAGGACCCGAGTCGTTCTCCTGTCAGGATTGGGCGCCCTGGCAGTATCCTAGTCCATCCTCTCCGGAGGTTAGGAAGTGGTCGATGGCCCACTTCCCGTAAAACCTAGCCATGGGAGACAACAGGTTACGGGTGATATTCTCAATGCTCGATTGGCGTAGAGCACGAGTGCCACCCATTGTCTCTGACGGTGGGAGGACACCTCCGGGTGTTCAATGGTTTGCTACTGCCCGACTCAAGCCAGGCAGCCCCTGGTCAAATTGGTGCAAACCCGCCAAAAACCCACCTGCGTCTGGCCGTGGTCGCTGGTGCGTATCCAATTACGGTCGCAAAACATATGATAACTGTTCCAGAACCTCAAAGGCTGCGTGTGACGGCCGTCAACCAGATCCCAATCTGTCTCTGCAATCACATTCCCGAGCTGGATCTGCTCTCCACTGCCTTGTGGGTCAGGCTATTGAGCCAAAGGCTCCGGGCGGAGTCCCTCAAGCAAACCTCCAAACCACCCACTGCCTTGTGGGTCAGGCTATTGAGCCAAAGGCTCCGGGCGGAATCCCTCAAGCAAACCTCCGAAGCACAACGACCACCTCGCGTGCGATTGCCCACCAATGCAATCGTATGCCTGCACGCAAAGCACTCAGCATCGGGTGCTGGAACGTGCGCACACTACTGGACCGGAACTCGAGCGAGCGCCCGGAGCGACGCACTGCACTGGTCGCAATGGAGCTGGCGCGCTACCACATCGATATTGCGGCGCTCAGTGAAACTCGGCTCGCTGAGCAAGGTAAGTTACACGAAGCAGGTGCTGGCTACACATTCTACTGGGTGGGGAACGCCGCCTCAGCACCACGTGAACATGGGGTCGGATTTGCAATATCCGATCGCCTGAATGGCCAGCTGGTGGGTGAACCAACGGGCATCAGCGCGCGGCTGATGACTGTTCGCCTACGACTCGGAAGAGGTAAGTTTGCTACTTTCATAAGCACGTACGGTCCGACCATGTGTTATCCTGATGACACGCGTGATCAGTTCTACACTGAGCTATCCTCCGTGATACGGTCTGTGCCGAAGAGCGACCGACTATTTCTGCTGGGTGATTTCAACGCGCGCGTTGGGCGTGATGCATCAGCGTGGACAGATGTTATCGGTGCGCATGGCATTGGTTCAGCGAATGCGAACGGTGACAGGCTGCTCTCATTGTGTGCCACTCACGGCCTGACGATTACGAACACTCGGTTTGCACTGAGTGCGAGTGATATAGCAACTTGGACGCACCCACGGAGTGGTCACGCTCACCTGCTCGACTATGTCATCGTACGTCAGCGTGATATGCGTGAAGTGCGCATGACACGTGTACTGCGTGGAGCTGAGTGTGGCACTGATCACAAATTGGTTCGGACCAAACTGTACATATATTTTCGTAAATCGATGTATTGCACTCCCGCCGTGAATCGGCGTAAATTTAACATTCTCTCCCTCGGCACTGTGGCGAAACGTACTGAGCTGGAGAAGGCGATGGCTGCACGCCTGTGTGGTGATGTGGACTGTATAGCCACAGTGGGCGACCTATGGCACCACATTCGCGACCAGGTGACAGCTGCTGCGGAGGAGACCATCGGGCGCGCAAATTGTAAGCGGCCTGATTGGTTTGATGAGAACAATGCGACGATGGGCGCATTGGTGTCAGAGAAGAATGCAGCAGTTGCTGCACATGTTGCAGACCCCAGTGACTTGGGGAAAAAGAGTCAGTTTCGCAAACTTCGACGGCGACTGACCCAAGAGCTCCGTCGCATTAAAAATGCATGGTGGACGGAGAAGGCGAAGCAGATGGAATGCTACGCCGAAAGCCGTCAACACAAGGAATTCTTTGACCCCTTGAAGGCGATGTATGGACCGAGATTGGAGCCGTTGAGGACACCGATCGATGGTAATTCAGGCGCTACCTGCACCCAGACTGCAGACATAATGCAGGTCTGGCGGAAACACTTTGACTGTCTCTTGAACAACCGTTCAGAGATCGACTGGCCTACATTGAAAGGCCTGAAGCAGCACGATGTGAAGACGAGTCTGGCGGATACGCCGAGACTGGATGAGACGCAGAGAGCACTTGCTCAGCTGCGAAACGGCAAATGTGCCGGGGGTGACGGGATCCCACCTGAAGTATTGAAACACGGTGGACTCGCGTTGTTGACTGCACTGCACCACTTGGTGCAACGTGTATGGATTGAGGAGGAGGTGCCTGCTGAGCTGAAGGATGCCCTTGTGCTACCACTGTACAAGGGCAAAGGTAGCAAGCAATGTTGCACGAATTATCGTGGCAGCAACTTGCTGAGTTGTGTGGGCAAGGTGATTGCCCGAATCCTGCTCAATCGCCTCGTGAGTCAGATTGTGGAAGCAAACGTGGCGGAAGAGCAATGTGGATTCCGTTCGGGTCGCAGCACTATAGATATGGTGTTTGCGGCTCGTCAGTTGCAAGAGAAGTGCAGAGAACGACACCAGCCTTTGTACTCGCTTTTTGTTGATTTCACCAAGGCATTTGATACGGTGAACCGCGAGGCACTGTGGCTGGTGTTGGGTAAGTTTGGTTGCCCGCGTAAGTTTGTAAGTTTAATTGAATGTCTGCACAGTGGTATGCGAGCGAGGGTGCAGCTGAGTGGAGAGACCTCTGGTGACTTTGCAGTTGTCTCTGGTGTGAAGCAAGGCTGTGTGTTAGCTCCTGCTCTGTTTAATATCTATCTTCATGCAATGTTGTCTTGTGCTTTTGATGCGGCTTGTGCTTACGGTGTTCGTGTGGAGCACCGTATTGATGGTGGGTTGCTGAACATCCGTCGTTTCGGTGCGAGAACTCTAGTCTGTGAGACAACTATCCGTATGTTGCTGTTTGCTGACGACTGTGCGTTGTTTTCACACAGCGCTGATGAGTTGCAGCACATGACTAGTGCTCTGGCTTCGACAGCGGCCAAATTCGGGCTCACCATCAACACAAGCAAAACTGTCTGCCTCTTTCAGCCTTCACCGGAGGTGCAATCTTCAATATTGCCGCAAATCAGCATTGGTGCTGAAGTATTGGAAACCACCTCCCGCTTTTGCTACCTTGGGAGTGTGATGTCGACTGATCAGCAGCTACACGTTGAGTTGCGTACTCGCGTGTCGAAGGCGGCAGCGGCATTCGGGAAGCTTGAGTACCGAGTGTGGAACAACCATCAGCTTAGCATTGGCACGAAGCTGATGGTTTACAAATCCATGGTACTGTCCGTTCTTCTATACGGCAGTGAAACATGGACGATGTACCGTCGGGATGTGCGATATCTCGAGCGGTTCCATCAGCAGTGTCTGCGACGAATTTTGCGGATCGGCTGGGGCGCCAGAGTTGCAGACACGGAAGTGTTGCGCCGAAGTGGGATGTATGCAGTGCATACTGCATACTTTTATTGAGACACCTGAGATGGCTCGGTCATGTGAGCCGTATGGATTCGACGCGGATACCGAAACAACTCTTATACGGTCAGCTGAGTATTGGGAAGCGGCACGTGGGGAAACCAAAGTTACGTTACCAGGACATTATTAAAGTGAGCCTCACACGTTCTAATCTTGTTTGCAGATCATGGGAATCGAAGGCGGTTGATCGGCGTGCATGGCGCGATCTAATCACGAAAGCAGTTGCTGAAGTTCGGGAGAAAGCCCTCATGCATGCGGAGAAGAAGCGGCAGTTGCGGAAGCGGCAAGCACCGATGGATTGTACTCCATCGACATCGAGCGCATGGTGCTGTGAAACATGCGGTCGCGAGTGCCTTAGTCAGGCAGGCCTAGTGAGCCATGAGAGAGGTCACTCGGGACCACTGCCGAAGCGACGACGGGTCCCGCAGTGAACATAGGCAGCACCGGCGCAGCGTTTGTAGGCACGCTGAATTCGATTTACTAACCGAATGCTTGCATGCTAAGTCTCTTTATTTCAGGTGGTGGGTTTTCGGTTCTCTCCTAATGCTTTTCTTTCTCATATAAATGTCTAGTGGGCCTTGAGCAGTGCCATTTGGGGCCACTACAGAAGCGACGACGGGTCCTGCAGAGAATTACGACGAGCCGGCGCAGCGTTTGTAGGCACGTTGAATTCGATTTACTAACCGCGTGCTTGCATGCTAAGTCTCTTTATTTCAGGTGGTGGGTTTACAGTTTTTACCTTAATGCTTTTCTTTCTCATATAAATATCTCCCTGTACTCTATTCCATTAACTTGCACACATCGCTTCAGCCAATTGTATTCGATTTCCATAACAATTTTGTGTTCGTGACATACCGTGAACTATACTTCCTGACCTCGTGCATTTAGCTGGGATTTGTTTGTAAACAACTTATTACGTATGCTATTTAATTAAGGTTTATGTCACCGTTTCCTTATGCATTAATCGAGTTTTTCTCTTTTTCTATCTCTCTCTCTCAAGTGATTGGCTGTTGTTTGATATCCCCGGTGTGGCTGCGCTTGATATGCATGTTGACAAGGTGTCTACCTGTCTATTACCCACTACGTCGTCCATACTGGCTCCAGGACAGTTGGTCGTTGCTGGAGGGGACGGGGTGCACGGTCCTTGTGGCCGTGTTAGGCTCGAAGAGTGGTTCCACGCAGTCAGTGTGGAGCGGACTACGGTCCAGCCACCGCCTTCTGTGTGCTTGATTCCCCAAATACAGTGTGCTTGTGTTTGCCTGTGAAGGAGTGTGGGCCGGCTCCGTTGATGAAACGTGGCTCCCATCCACATCCCTCCCGGTCTTATTCCTTCGGGTTTACACTGGAGATGGGGTGTGTGATTGGAGCTGTGGGTGGTGCAGCGCAAGCCATCCATGGTCCCTCTGTAGGCGCAGGCGTCCTGTGGCTTGCCACAGTGACAGGCAAATCCGAAACCGGATG